>JAUELA010120133.1:0-16330 GCA_031471845.1 Boltenia villosa | reverse complement strand
AAAATAATAAACCTCATCATCAGAATACAAATACGTTCGCACGTAAAGCGTTCAATAGAGCGTAACAAATACATATGTGTGAAAACGGCATCCGGACATTTACCCAACGGACATTTCACCAACATTCAAAAAATTGATAGAGTTGTGGTTTGGTTTAGGGTCAGGGGTAGTGACACACAGAATATTATTTCTAATGTTGGCAAAATATCCCCTCTGTTATGACGTCACAAATGATGGCAGTGGAAGAAGATCATACACCACAATTGTTACCTAAGAAAAATTAAAATTGCTATTGCAGAGAACCTTTTTGTAAGTTTAAAATTACGTTAAATAGTGGTTATAGGACAACTGCCCCAACATCGAAGTGATGAAAGGGTTAGAACCTTGGATACTAGCTTCACATTGTGGTATATAAGGTAGCAAATAATAATAATCAATGCTGTTATCAGAATGCGAGTGATATTGACTGACCTGGGCTACCTCAACATTGATCAGAGGCACACCTTTCTGTGTGCGCACATTTTTCGAATCCACTTGTATAGTTAGGCATTGTAGGGAAAGTGTTTGCATTTGCTGACAGGCCATAACCATACACGACCTTCAAAAGCCTCGCGAAGGTCGTTGCAGCAACATCCAGTTATGACAAACACTTCATTTCAGTCCCATGAATCTTTTAATGCTTGTCTGTATCGGGCTCTGGAAGACTCTATAGAAATTGCTCGTTACTCGATCTTAGTTTGAAATAATCTACAGATATAAGGTAAGAAATATATAACATTGATTCAACTGAAGAATCCCAAGGCAATGATTTAGACTTGGATTACACACCTCAGTAAAATATAAGGGTTACACACCTCAGTAAAAGTACATGAATTGATAACAAACTCGTTGTATAACCATGACATTCCAATACAACATCTTATCTTGTCATAACCAAATGGCTCCATTATGTTTCGTCTGAAGAACATATATTTATGAGGCAAGGAAGATGATATGATCTAATTTAGCGAAAGTCTGCGACAAAAAACTTGTAATCATGGGCAAACAAGATTATGTCTAATATTAATATTGTTGTGGGCGGAAAATAAATAAGAAAGTGCAACTACTTGGTAGTCGTGCAATGCCTGTTTTCTGTTGACACAAACGAGTCAACTTTTATTTGGCTGAATTTAGGTATCGAATCTCTCACTCCCTCTCGTAAGTTTACATAACACACGTTAGAGTTCCCCTTGAATGAGTAAATAAGCAATTAGTGAGGTAATAATTATTTATGTTTCGCACGAAAGTATACTATAGTATATCTACTTATAAGGTTGGGATTTTCATTTCTGAACTACATAGTCCTCCATAAAACGACCCTGATGCAATAGCAGAACCAAAGGGAAGCTGGTTACGAATTGAGCAAAAATTAAACCGATTATCAAATACATTTACTATATTTTTGATTCAACTGGAACGCTCAAGTAAAATATATATAATTTAAAGGCAAAATTTAACATCTTACACATTTTAGTTTAATTTATCTAAATTAGGAAACAATTTCGCGGGAGCGCATTCGGCGCGGGTTTTCTTTTCCAGACTGTAATAGGACTTAAATATGTGAAAAAGCATCATGTACTATTGCATGAGAATGATCATAAATGGTGATGACGTCATTAAAAAATATATTTCACCAAAAAATGAAAGTGCTCCCTCACAAAAATCCACAACTGTTCTGGTGTATTCCTTCTCTCAGTTTCTAATTTGTTTAAGTTTTGTTCGAGCATAATAAGCATTGCTAACTTCCTAGACATGAATAAAATACATATGTATTTATTATTTCATTGACTGTTACCACTAAAAAAAATCAATCATTTAACCATTGGAGGAAAGCCCAAAATCCCCCCAAAATGTGAGCAACAAGTAAAGAAATATAAAAATAAAATCAAAAAACGATGTGGGATGAATACTTCCACTTTTTCGCCCACAATTCCTGAAAAATTTATGATCCTGGTTGTTGGGGAAAAGACCCTCACGAGGGCAAGATTCAAGGGTCAGTAAAGTAGGTAAAATCACATTTTTATTGGAAAATCGTATGACTAATACCTTTGAACGTTTCCAACCTCCAATTCCCTTTAACGATGAGTTTATTGATACGTTTCACACATTATTTGTAAATTTCATGATCCTTAGTTTTGGGCAAAGGCCCTCACGGGGTCAAATTTGAGGACAAGTAGAGGAAAATGGCGAGAATTTATTTTTGTCGCCCACAATTCATTTATATGATGAGTTTAATGATACCTTTTACACATTATCTGAAAATTTCATTATCCTTGATTTTTTGGAAATGCCCGTCTCTCTCTGACCGTAAATCGTGTGGCGGAACCCTTCAAACTTTTTACGTAAATCTATTCGCATTTTACATGTATTTCCATCCATATTAACTTTATTTTTTACAGTGTATGACAGTGTCAAAATATATCATACACATTTTTCGAAATCCAGAGTCTATAGGTAAATCCGGCCATGTAAATCCGTGATACAAGTACAAAAATACAGAGTTGAAATAAATAAATGACGAATAACGATGCTTCTTCGTATATATGCATAGATATTGCTATAATGCTATAACGAATTGACGAAATATGAATTATTTGTAATCTTCTTCTTTCATTTAACAGGACTTCCGTGTAGCTGGTCACTAACTATGACAAAGTGAAGTATTTTTTAATTATAAACATATTTTCGACAGGATGTCATGATGATTTTCAATATTTCCTTATATGTCTGTTAAAAGAGGATATAGAAATGAGTAATTTAGTGGATAGGAATATTTCTATTTACGTTAATAATGCATTCATATATTTGTGTTAATAGCATGGAAAATGAGTAAGTTAGGCCTATTCATGGTATTTGCGTGCTTAATATTTCTGTTAATAGCATCGTTCAACCCCGATTGATTGCTGTTCGTGAAGAACCTGTAAATGAGTATCAGTGATAGTATTAGTTGCCCTTGTATAGTAACAATAGCAGTGTAAATAAGGTCATCTACTACGCTGGAAACTAATCGATATGTGAATCCGTAGATTACGGAATTTCGAGGCGTATAAATACCAGCACTATAAATGCAAGTATAACTTCATTTGGGCCAGTTGACCTTTCATGTTGCATTCAACGAACTCGAACTGATCATTTCAAGATGTCCAACTCGACCAGTAATAATGGAGTTGAAATACGTATCGTTTGTGAAGTCACAAATGCTATCTATCTGTTTTGCACTGTGTGGATTCTGTCTTCTATGATATTTTACGGAACAAAGAAACAAAAATGGAAGAAAAAATCCGGAACCTCTGACGTCAGTGGAAGGACAGTATACACGTCAGCAGTTGTAGCGATGGCATAAGCTCTATCGAAATATATAACTACTCCACTAGTGTTCAACGCATGGAAGTTTGAAACCTCTGGGCTATGGTGTGAGGTAACGTTCAATATTACTATTACTGAACATTCTCTTGCTCTATATTCAAGTTATTTGTTCCTATGGTTTCGCCAGCGAGCTCTCTATAGCCATCCAATGTTGAAATTAATCAATGGGAAAATCATTCGAGGTTTGAGTTGGGCAACTTTAATTATAATGACAGTAGCACAGGTTGCCATGGCTGTTCCTCACCTGCTGAAAAGGAAATTATCAGGCGGCAATGATGGCTGCGTTATCAAAGGCGGGCCTTTGAAAACTGGCTTCATTGTGCAGGCCACAATATTGACATTATCACAAATATCTTTACTTGGATTATTCATCTATCCTATGATCAGAAGAAAATCAATCACAGATGTGAAAAAGGATATGAATTCTCAACAAAATATAGCAGAAACATCTACAAGTGCGAACGCATTAGACAGCGTTGCGATTCAACAAGATGAAAGTAGAGGTGTCCGACAGCATTCGATGAATTGTATCCGTGGGGTATTCTCATGTTGTACAGGAAATACATCGAGGAAAAATATTTTTGTGCGCATTATTCGTCGATCTATTATATGCGCAACAATCACAATCCTCTCTGATGTCACTGCATCAATCATCGTAACAGCTGTTCCATTCATTCATGTGGAAGCTGGACTTATAATTTACGGTACCAGTCTTATGGTGAATTTAATCTGCATATTAGTGATGTTCGAGAAACATCGAGATATATTCACTGCATTTTTCATGCGAAAGAAACTGACTACAAATGAGAATGCCGTAGGTTATCCAAGAAGGATGGAGAATCCAGAGATGGGACCAAGTCACCAAAGTTGAGTCTCGAGTCTACTATCTGACTTCCCTCGAAAGTATAGAATGAAATGACAAATGACTAAGAGGAACTTTCTTGCCAATTGAATTCGACGTCAGAGAGAATTATTATTTACTCTGAAGCAATAATGAAACTGATGTTCTGGTGAGCTTCGACAGCACTGTGCCCCTGATTATCACCATGTGTACGTTATTACCGTTTGTTTATTTGTATTATTACTAGGGATGGGATGAGTCCGAAAAATTTTGGCTCGATCGAGTGAAGAGTCCAGAAAAAAATTGCTGAGTCTCGAGTCCTCGACAATGACGTCATGAATTTCCCGAATCCTTAAAAATCGTTGTTTGAGTATTAAATTATATATTAAAACTATTAAAAGAGCATTATTTGCTAGTAAGTTTGTGTTACTCTTTTTGCGTCCCATTCCTGTAATGTTAAATTTAAATTATTTTAGAAGCACTCCGCAACAAAGTGATATTCTGCCGTACGATAATACAAATCAGAAATGAAAGCAGTATCATATCAACTGAATTGATCATTTTCAAAAGTTATATGACGTCATAATTCATGATAATCCAGTCCGTGATATACAGTCAATTTACTTTCCGTACATCAGGAATTACTGTTCGGATTATAGCTGCGCGCCTAAGGGGTGATAGTTTGTGCGTTAATAAAGTACTGTTAAGTTCGTATAATCTAATGTATGTATATAATACTGAACAGCTTACTTGGCATAGATATCACTTCTGCGGACGACGATTCAAAATTGTTTCCTGATGCTGCTCGGTATTGCTATCCTAACCTGAGCTTATGTAACTTAATAATTCTGAGTTGAATTACACACCAATCTATGTAAACTTTTGAGCAAATGTCTGCCAACTTATTAATAAATGCTATTCGGTGTGGCTACCCTAACCTAAGCCTATATAATTGAAATATAAGTCTGTGTTAAATTACACCAATTTGTGAGAACTTTTCACTAAATATCTGCCAACTGAACTTCACAATATCCTCCATTAGGTCCCGATGCTGTTCAAGCTAATAATTAATTCATTTCTCGGCAATAAACCATACCATAGCACCAAATATACCTACTGTATTTCAACTGTTAATGAGAAACTTACCTCTCAACTCCTCAAATCATGACGACATCTGCAAGACATAACACAGGGAATCCTCTCGATCTCAGTCACAATTCTGATACCTGTCAATTAGAAACTTGACACTTAACTCTAAATTTGCCTTGTACCTTAACTCTTGGCATCATGACAACTTCTGCAATAATCAATACGCACTCTCAGTCCTAGGTTCGACCAATCACCAAGCAATTCTAGTTTAAATAATTTACTTTCTTATTAACCCTAGGTAATATATCAAAGCACTGAATTATTCCATTGAAATTTATTATATATTTATATCTTTCGCATCACATATGAACTTTCACCGTGGACGAATTTTCATCTCAACACGTTTTAGAGACACGTGTTTGGAATACCATGAATACCAAGTCACTCCTTGTGGCGTGTTCTTCCCGAAATCGTAATATACTCCATTTAGATTTGAGTGATGGCACGCATTATACCACCACGCCCCAGTGCAGAGAATGGCGCAGTTATCATTGTAACTTTCGTTGTCCCTGTCCTTGGTTGAAAATTTTTGTCCGTTATGATGGTCCAGACCGTTACCTGCATGTCCAGAGTATCCAGTCACCTTGAGTGTGTATTCGGTTAATGCGCTACCAATTTGGAACAACCTTTGGAATATAAGAGCCAATTAGGAATAGACAACATCAAAATCCAACAAATTATAGAAAAAATACTAAAAGATGGAAAAAATTCCAAGCACGCTTAGCGAGGATTCAAGGCCTGGAGGAAAGGGAGACCAACACCACAGACAGGATAACTACATTAAAGTTCTGGATGAAGGCGTCACAGAAGAGAAGACAATGGAGGAAGATGCACTGGGCGCGGTTGATGAGATCAAGATCATCATCGACCAGATGGCCAATCACAAAGCACCCGGGCCGGTGTTTCAAAAGAATTCTCCATTTCATTTTGCGTCACAATTAAAACCTATTTCACACCAACAATCAATCAATTTCTTATTTTTGGTAGATTGCCAATTAGCGCCCGTGAAGCTACCACCAAGCTCAAATATTAAAAGGGCGACCAGCGTTTGCTGAAGAATTGGCTACCTATCTCAAACCTAAATTTTGATTATAAAATTGTGTCCAACATCATCACCTCCGGACTTAAACCCGAAAGTTCAAAATTTATAAATCGCAGTCAAAAAAGCATCTTACCGAGTCGGAGTATCTTTGATGCTCTATCTAACATCGACACTGCCTGTGAGTATGCCACCCAAAAGAGGGCCCCTGTCCTGATAGAAACATTCGACAGGGTGGTCCACTTCAAAGCCCATACCATATGAGTCCGTCCGTAAAAAAATTCCAACATATCCACCAACAGCATGCCACATGCTCCATTCGTCCCAGCCGATTGGAATGAAAAATGCGAACCTTAGAAACCCTTAAATGGAGCTATGAACATCTGAAATGGGCCACCTACAGAAACATGTACATAACACTTAAAAGTAAAAAGAAAAGAAAGAATGGGAGGGGAAGAGATTCTGTCGGAAAAGAGCTCGAACGGGAAACCATTCTACAAAGGAAAAATGACTAAAAAAGCTCTTAAAAACAAAGGAAGGATACTATATTTTCGGTAAAACCACAAGGGTTTGAGAAAAAGAAAAGAGAACTAAATATCTATAAAAACAAAGACGGAAGCATCACCAGGATATTTTGTAAGTTTTGTGGCGCTAACAACGAAACTGCAACCCACATTTTTGGTAATTGCCACCTCGCTATGAACCTAATATACGACCTTAAAACTGAGCTCTTCCCGAAATTGAGAAGGGACATAATTATTACGAGGAATGGACTCAAACAAAATAAATATGACGAAGACAACTCTGCCAGTATTCTTGAAACATTATCAATCCTGAAACAAGTGCTGCTCAAAGAAAAACAATGAGTCTGCAGAAATCTGGACAACAATCATCAAAAATCGATGCCTCAAAAGGCTGAATAAATGGATAAACCAATGGCAACAACCTGAGGTAAACATGTCAAACGATCAAAATGACAACCTCTCATTCCCTCCCATTGTTTACCAACTCAGCTACAAAATCACAATCAGCGCAGGGTGAGTAAACTATATGAGTTGGAGCAAAATACAACATTATGATGGGGACATCAAACTTCATAAACTAGGGCCCACAAAAATATCTTTGGGCCACATAACTTTATATGCACGTTGTTATGTTGTATAGGTGGTCTTCCTTTCTTTCCAGAGGGTGACATTTTTATTGCATTTTTTCCTCCATAATTAACGAGATGCGATTTATAGGTGAAAAAATACTGGTGAAGTGAAATCCACCTACTCTCTCCTCCCTTGCTGATTTTATTTAGAATTACCATTTTGACCGTTGTTTAGTCCCTTTTTAACACGAAAACCAAAAAAAATATATAATAAATCAATACCATCAAAAGCAAATATCATCATGTATAACAAATTGAGAACCTCTAATATCGACATGGGCCCCCGGGACGACCCCGACACTAGATGACATGATAAGAACGGGTGCTGGACGGGAGAAATGCCTTCCTTAGATCCGAGAAAAGGTATCCCGGTGGAAGCAAGTAATTTCAGAGAAACTCACACCTAATTCTTTGAAGGGGAGGTGTACACTGCTGTTGAACGCAAGTAATCAGGGGCCGAAGAACGAATCCCGCGGTCCAAGAGAAAAAATATCGAGTCGTTAATTCACAACGACTAGAATACTCACGAATATTTGGCGAACACCCTATTCCCTTCCATATCTTCGAGGTCAACTCTCAGCTCGTGATTTCCGTCTTTTGTCAACCTGTGAAGCTTCTCCAGTCCTGTTTGTTGAGTATATTTTGGTTAGTTACAATGCATTTCATAAAACTCGTATATAGATATATATATTTTTTGCGAAAATTTGGAAATAATATATAAGAGTACCGCATCTCAACAACATACTACAGAAATGTCAATATTTATGACCTTGATAGTATATAGATAGAGCAGGGCACAAAAAATACCAAAATTTCTAAACATCAACATTCGTTGTTATGGTCTGCAATTGGGAAGTTTTCGGTTTTGAATACTTTCACTTGGAAAACACTTGGATAGAATTGAACCTGGTGAATCTATTCCAGCCTAGATTTATTCTCTCACCAATCCAAAATTCTCCTCTCATGTCTCCAAATCCAGCGACATATGGATCCCAATCACGATAAAAATCAACCGAGCCATTGATTCTTCTCTGAATGACCTGAAAAAGAAGAAAAAAATGAATGGAATGCCTGGATCAGTAGAAGAATCAGTAGGAAAGAAGAACAGTAAAAACATTATTTATAGATCTGAAATCCTTACCGTCCATCCGCCCATTTCCTTTTCCTGGTCACAAAAAACTTCAAGTCCTCTTTTATAACCTGGCGGATACACTGTGTAACTACCGCTCGGGCCGAGAATATCTGTGCAATCTATAATGCCGAATTCAATGTACATGATTTACAATTTTATTGTAGTTTCATAGCTTGTAATGTGAGCATGTTATTGCGTACCTTTTTGTTGATGCAGTAAAAGTAATGTTTTGACGTGGGCTGCAGAAAAAGAGAGAAAAGATATGATTTATCAGACCGCACCTTACAATATTACAAATCAACTTTGCATGTGATTCGCACCTTGCAGCTCTTCTATTTGATTATTTTGATCCGCCACAGTTTTTTCCAGGTCGGCTGTTCGTTCTATAAAAGCATACCAAAGTATTGTTTTAATATTTGGCTGGTGGCCATGTATTCCAAATGATAGAATATTATAAGTTGGCCTGATTACCGAATTACAACGGTCCGTACCAGGGTTGGAGCGATTACATTGTTCGAGCTCAATTACAATTGAAACTAGAATTGCGCGCAATTACGATCGACTGTCAAGTATGAAGATCACATTAGAGGTGTTTTGCTTGAAGATCCTAAAGGATTTCATTTCAAAGTTATTCTTGCTCAATCTATCACAATGTCGCTCTGTAATATTCATCCCTATCTGGAGTTTTGGCGGGATTTGATCAGACGGTTACTCCAAGCATTCATTTAAGCAAGTGTGTGCATTTTTCTTAAACCTTGCGTCGAAATTGTGTAACTTTCCAAATATAGAACTATATTTATTTCAGCACATTTCATTCATTCAACAATATTGGTAAATCAGTTACGGATGTGACAACTTACAGAATTTATCGATTTGTATTCACTGCTAAATGTCTATGACTGTGTTATTCTTCAATAATTTATCGCGTTGTCGCAAATCATTTCATTACACGTCTTGCAATTTACGAGAGACGATACTCTATCTTCATGTCTATCGGCGTAATTCGCATTTATTTACAACATATATAGGGTACAGGGAACCAAGTCTTACCTGTAAGCTTACGAATCTTCTTAACAACTACGCTCTCCAGGACTCCTTCGTCCGGAACCCCAGGTACCCCTGGCTCACCCTTGGGGCCTGTTTGTCCCCTTTTTCCAGGCCACTTTTGTGATACCTGATTTGGTGCGTCCGGAACCGCAGGTACCCCTGGCTCACCCTTGGGGCCTGTTGGCCCCCTTTCTCCAGGCCTCCCTTTTGACACCTCATTTGGTGGCCCCACATTACTAAGCGGCTGACTACATACGCAAGTTCCGCATGATGTACTCGTTAGTTCAGTTGCGTGATATTCTTTTATTAAAACCAGAAATAAAAAAAACGCACATTTGATCTTCATATTGCTCAAGCATCTGTCAAATAAGGACTAAATGTGAGCTTAACGATCTAAATTCTTTAGAATAGTAGTAAGCCACAATTACAATTTCTTTACAATAGCAGTAATCCATAGCCGGAGGCTGCAATTTACAAATGTGAAATTCGTTTAATGACTGAAGTACCAACTTGTTACCGTACCGATTAAATTTGAGAATGCTTTTAAAAGATTCTCATCATCAAAATGCCTATACGTTCGCACGTTAAGCATTCAATGGAGCGTAACAAATTCATATTGATGAAAACAATAACCTGGCTTATCCAACTTTTATGCCATATTAGGAATCCGGTTCTTCTTGCTATGCCCGTGACGGAGCTACTTTTCCTTATTATTTCCCATCGGCATGAAGCATAGGCCAGCTGGGATGATTGTATTTAGGCTCCCATGCATACGTCTATTGTCAACCATACGAAGGTGAATATGGTAAAACTATAACGAAGTTTAACACACTCCGGTGAAATAACCACAGAGTCGCGGCAGTCGAGTTTAGAAAACTCGTAAGTAAATAGAATATATTAGACACTTATCTAATACGTTGGAAGTACCGGTAGTCATGAAAAAAAATATATCTGCCAAAGTATTAACCTAAAAGTTAATAAATACTGAAATTCCATAAAAATAAGTTTATTTTAAAGTTTGAGTGAAAAAATAATAATAAGAAAAGTATTATACATATTGATAAAAAATAATTTTCCTTTTTCTAAAAATTGGTAGATTATATTTTTAGGAATGAAAAAAGGCAAATGGTATGATTGGTATTTTTGTCCGATTGTCAAGTTCTGTGATTACCCCGAAATTACCCATAGTACCCCAACTCCATTTCAGAATGCACTAGCTAACACGCACTAACAGACCTATTCCATTACAATATAACATTTTCAATTGATGCAATAATGAATAAAAAGTGAAATAAAAATCAGAGTAAGACGGCACAGTGATAACGAATTATGTTTCTACGTCATTCGGGTAATAATGCCCTAATATGGTATTGTACCTTTCAGAATGTAAATTATCTGTGGACGAGTTTTAGTAGCACCAAATACGTCATTGGCGTCCAAAATTATCCCATTTTAACAATTTTCCGTTTATGATGGATTCCATTAGGAAATGTTTTCCCAAAAGAGATTTTGTGAACATGCGCCACTTCCGGGACATCTTAAACATTAATCGGGGGCCTGAATCCCATGCGTAATACATTAGGGGTTTGGCCTTGGGGTCACTCCCCCTTCGTATAAAATTCGAGTTCGCGACTCCTGATTTTTCGCGCAAAATTCCGGTAATTAGTACGTCCTCCAGATGGAATCCTTCGTAGTCAGTCACGGTTGAGATAGCAAATAATGACGTCATCAACGTGCCCGTCATGGTGTACATGCCCCCGTGACAAAATGCGGGGTACGTTGCGGGTGAATAAAGTGCCATAGACATGCCCCATTTCGTATTCAATTTACGGTGGGGTTTTGCATTCATGTCATAACAGTACCCGCAATAAATCGTGTCCGGGACAAGACGCCTCTTTGCGAATATATTGCCTGGATTTTCAATCGAATTTAATGCTTGTTTTAAATAGGAAGTTAAATTCTTTGCTTGCTGAGCATAAAAATCGTTAAAATATTCGTCCGAAGCTCGCGTGGTGACGACACTCGTATCTTCCATGCTACCGGAAGTGCCTTTTTCCTGTTCCGGAAATACGTCCAAATCTTCTTCCCGTCCCGTTCTCTGGATCTGTATTTTTGCATTGGGATCCTCCATGATGACGTCATCATTTTCCGCGCGCTCAAATTTCAAATCCGATTCGCGATATAACGTCAGTGGCCGGATATTGGGAAAAGCATTTCCGTCATTATTTTCTGGATTAAAATCCGAGTCAAAAGGATCTTTACCAGGTTGCACTTTTACTGAATGAATTACAGGAAGACTGACTTCGTTCTTTTTTGCATCGTCGGACGAATCCAATTTTATATCACTAATTTCATGTCCGCGAGTTGGCGCTGTCGAGCTAACTTCAGTAGTCAAGTTACTCTCTTCGAACGTAAGAGGTCGGAAGAAATCGACGACATTGGAAATATGTATTACACAATCATCGTCAGTGAAGGTGTAGAAGTCGCTCGTCAACGAAGGTGAATTTGAGATTAACCACTGCATTGCCGACAACACTTTTATTGGCAAATTTCTAAATAAATAAAGAAATAAAAAATGTTATTTAGTAATGATTAATGCATTCAAAAAGCATTCGATTTCAAAATGGATCAATCAATAATAATAAACTTTAATAGTGGAATTTTTTTATTAAAGTACACATATCTGTGTTAGTATGCGGTCTGATTCCGCTAGTACTATTTGAGTAATATTTTAATGGTTGTCCATTACTTGGAAATCAATCTATAAAGCTTACCAGACAAAGAATTACCCCTTTTACGATGTTTGTTATGAGTTTTAAAACGTTCATAATATCGAATGGCGTTCGAACTTGAAAAAGACTAAACAATAATTAACTAAAATTTATTTGTTGAGTGAAAATTCGGTTCGTAGTTCATATATAATTGCAAGAAGTATTTACTCAATAATGGAAAATTTATTTGTTTTTAAACTCTTGAAGACTGCTTGAGAAGTCGAGTCATTCCAATACAAACAACAGCTCAAGATCATTGCGCAATGTAGGTGATTGGGATAATATAAAGAACGCAATCAAATGCTACTGTGCGAATACCTATTGAAAACAGCTGGCAGTTAAATAGCGCGACACAGGTGTTCCCAAACTTCTCGGGCCACGGACCCCCCATTTGTAAATCTGTTTTTTCCCGGGCCTCCATTTGTAAATCTGTTTTTCTCGAACCCTAATCCAGGGGTGCAAAAACGATTTTGGCCTCGCGAATCTAACTAAGTGTCTCGTAACGGCTAAGCGCGATTATAACGTTGCGTCGAGGTTTATGCTGGTTTAAATCGGCACACATGCGAGTCTCATTTACAGATGTTAAGACATAATTAGTCTGCCCATGTCTGAATGTACATCGCCCTAATTCTCCACTACTTCTTCCCCAAAGTCGCAGGCAAACAATTTCCCATACTGAATTATTGTAACGTCATAGAAGCGGAATGCGAGAATCATTGTGATTTGTGAACAACTCTTTGATTGCGCAACAACCAAGATTTATGATTGCAAAATCAATTATTTGTGGCAGTTTTGTCATATCGTCACGGACCCCACTTTGGGAACCCCTGGCGTGACATGTATGTCGTCATCAAGACATCAACACACAATAATGGCATCGATATAACACCAGCATGTATTCTAATAAGATATAGTGCTAAACATGAAAAATGAAATGAAAATAAAGGAGGCATACGTCGTGTTATTTTTTGTACCGCAATCGCGTTATATCGAGGCTCCACCATATCATTAAATTCGCAACGTATTTTAGTGTAAAATAAAAGTTTTATGACTAAGTCATTAGTTAGTGAAACTTTAAAATGAACCATAAATATATTCTTCGGAACTTTATTTGTTTTTGGTGTTTACATGCATTTAAACTCTTCAAAATACACTTGCGACGATTTGCATTGTGAAATACATTATACGAAATTTATGCGAGGTGTACAAATTTAACATATTAAATTTAATACTATCCTACAGTTAATAAATTTCATAATTGCCTGGGCGAGGTATTGCAATAAATTTTATCTCATAAACTATACAACTTTCATTCATATCATCCGTTCATGGTAAAACTACACTTTAACGGCCTATATCCCACTCTCTCTCTCGGGAGGAACTCTCGGGAGGAACGGTTAGTTTCATTTTGTTTTCTATATTATTTATATTCCTATTCTTGATCGATCTTGAAACACAAAATGCACTCTCTTATGATTTCGCCACAGCATGGCTCATTTCTAAATGGTTACAACCGTAATTTTTTCAGACCCATCGTTTTAAATGTCTTACCCCCTTGTAAGTGTTTAGAGCTAGACATTCAGATCTTCGTAATTGCAACGCACCCTCAGAAGTATTTATAAAGGATGATTCTATTTCACTATCATAGAGAAACAATGCCGTTAAATAAACTCTTCTTTTACCTATAGCCTTCTGGAGCATCGCTCTGCAGAATATCTCCGTGGATTGCATTCTCCTCGTCTAATTTCACCTGCAACGGAACATTGTCCCCAACATTTCCTATGAGAAATATGGTGTTGAAATTGAGTCCGTCAACCGCCTTTACTGATCCCCATGTTCTACGGATGATTTCACGCCGGGAATTGTGGACGGGAGAGCTCTTCACCAGGAAAAGCATGAAGTAATGAGTGTGCGAAGAGTCTGTGAGAAATTATGTAACGTAATAAAAATAAACATTAATAATTAATATTTTTACAGACGTATGACCATATACAATGCATACAAAGTCGTTATACCTTATATCACACAAGTTATGTGTCGTAAAATATTCACAAATAGGACGGAAAATATTATATATCGCTGGGTACAACCGATTTGTCTGCGCAACAAAAGTATCCATCAACAGCAGTGGTATTAACACTTCTGTCCAAACAGATACAAAATTTATAGATGTATTCGTCTCTATGAATAGGTAGGTTTATGTAAAATACGATTCCACGATGTAACACAAATGCGGCGCCCGAATGATATTAAAATCTTAAGATGTATTTTATGAATCCAAAATACACAACTTTATATAGGTTTAAAAAATAACATCGCCTTTCGTAAAGGTTTGTTAATACTATACGTGTTTTCTTTACTAACATTAGACACATAATCTCCGCTTGGTAAATAGGAAAAATTGATTTTATTTGTCGGCAAATAAAGAGTACGACCAAACGCAAACACTTAACTTACCACAAAAACGTCTTTAAGTAAAGCTATAAATTGGTTAAACGTCAAATTTTTTAAGATTAATTGAATTTCTTGTCTTCAAGTAAGAGTTATTAAAGTAACATACAACATTTCTTGGAGCGAAATTTACTGAGATTTCAAAACAAAATACATTACAACAAAATGGTTTCTATACAGTATGTCATGTTTTATACTTTACATATTGATAGCAACGACTTTTAATTTGAAAAATTAAATGTCGCACATTTGGCAAATTTTAAACAAGTCATGAATATGGCAAATTTTCAAAATTGAAAATAAGCATACAAAATGCAAAATGCAACGTGAACTCACGCGACCCGTGTAATTCTGTAATATTGACATATTTAAATATATCTGTCTCTTAATAACCATGGAGTATAATATGAATAATACATGACCGGCGTTTATATTGTGGCAACATACCGCCTTAAGCAGTATACATTTCAATTTAAATACTTTATGGCGTAATTTCAAGACAAAATAATCCATATTACTAATTCATACTTATGCATGTTTAATATGCATTACAAGAGACTTGGATCTCATATTATCCATGATCGCGAGTTTATTTGGCGGTTACAATAGTCGGGATATTTTTTAATTAGCGGATATAATTTTCTGAATCCTCATTTTATTCATTTTAGGCCTATCCTAATATAATGTCATATTTATTTTGTAATCATTCTTATTAGTCGCGTTACGGAACGTAATTAGATGAAAACTGGCGAAAGAATAAAAGTAACATTTTCCGATCATCTATGGCTCTCATGATGACATTAATAATGCATGTCATGTGAAGAATAATACGAATTTCTCGGAAGAACTAAATAAACAGAGGCTATTATTGTAAGAGTATAAAGCTATAAATTTCAAAAATATCGACGAATCGTTCAATTCTGAAGTTGCTCTCCTAAAGCGACGAAAGATAGTTTGTTTTGTACGTACTATTTGTTCGCTTTGATAATAGAGTAACGGTATATTGACGATTGATTTAAGATCGAAATATAACTATCTCGTAAACAGTTAGAAGATCCAAAATATGTACTTAAGCCCATTCATACATCTAATATTTACTGTTTGTGGTGACAGAATATCGGTCATATTCATTTTGATTGACGGCGTCTCTATCACATCGTTCGATGTGGATATTTTCATATAAAAACAAGCATGAACGATTTCTACCGAAAGAAGGCATAAAATAGAATGATCAATCACACATTTCAAAAAAATAAACTAATTGTTTCGCGAAACTCAAGATCAATCGTATAATGAATGTGAAATGAAAACGTTTAATGGATAATTGAATAGCTTTTGTATA
>JAUELA010120022.1:0-11845 GCA_031471845.1 Boltenia villosa | reverse complement strand
GAGTTTCTTTTGGTTGCTTTATTAAAACTCTCCGTAAGAGTTTCTTTTGGTTGCTTTATTAAAACTCTCCGTAAGAGTTTCTTTTGGTTGCTTTATTAAAACTCTCCGTAAGAGCCTTATTAATCATTATTAGTAGTGAAGCCTGTAGTCTGGTTGACACCATTGCTATTACCACATGTTTCATTTAAAAAAATTGCTTCATATTATATATTTCGTCCTTATCGCTTATATTAATATTACTTCATACAAATAATACATTCATTGTATATTTATTACTCTTATGCTTTATCCATTTCCTTATTTCATCTCTTTACTAAATTGAAAATACAATTCTATTCTGTTTATTTAATTATTTCCTTATTTTCATCTCAATCTTCTAATAACCGAGGTGTTGCTGACTAGATGACCCTTGGCCCTTCGCAACCCCTGTTATATCCAAAAGATACTTTTTTAAATTCACTATTATTCTTTATATTAATTTTCTTGCTTGAATTACCTAATGCATTTTTATGTTTTTGTATCTTCTTGGGTGACGAAATAAAAAAATTGATTGATTGATCTTTAGACAAAGCAACATATATCAATATTGTTGCCTGCCATTTCACAGGCTGTGGTTCTATTCGAAATACTTGTTATCAGGTTAACTGTGGAGTCGGTACATAAAACTTACTCCTCTATTTACATAAGTAATGCTGATCTGTCAACTGTGTCAAGTGCTGACATGATTTATCAGGCCTATACAACTGTAGCAAGTTATGGCTCTGAGTTACAGATTCAAATGTTGAAATTTAATCTGTCTGAATTTTTAAAAATATTCAAGAATTATTCGGAACCAGTTCGAATGGTTCAAACATATTAGGAGTCGGAGTCGGTACATTTTTTCCGACTCCGACTCCTGTCAAATTTGCTCCGACTCCACAACCCTGCTTGTTATGCTGCGGTTCTATGTAAATAGTTATGCCATGCTGCGGTTCCATGCAAATAGGTATGCCATGCTGCGGTTTCATGCAAACCTCACCTGTTTCATGAAATAGCTATCAGGAGGCGACGTCTTCTCTGGAGATTTCACCATCGTCTGAGTGAGAGGAATGGAAGGTTTTGGAGTTTGGTTGCCGACTGGAAACAAAAAGAATACTCTAGCATTATTGTGCAGTGGTTCCGACTAGGGATCGACCGATTAATCGGCCGATAATCACGGTTTACAGATTACCCGTTTCAAGGTTTTTGCTCCGATAATAATCGGAAATATTTGCAGATTACTATTTTTGACTTGGTTCCATCCCTACCTACTTGGGAGTCAAATCAAACTTTCTGCACTCTCTCACCTGACGTCACCGACTGGCACATCTCATGTAGTCTCCGAAAGATGTTGATGAAGATGTCAAAGGTCACACCTGTAGTAAGGAAATGGGAAATGATGTTCATTTCGAATTTGTAAGTTTGTCATATATCGAAATTGTAATAACAAGTCATGTTTTGAATTTACTGCACGGAAATAAACACAAAACTGCAAAAATGAGATAATTTCTTCAAACATTTTGGTGCTTCAGGACGGATACATACGAATTTATAGTTTATGGTTGGGTGCTTTATGAAGTATGTAGGCCTATAAAAAAACACAAATTCCAGTCGATGTGTACATAGCCACATATCAAATACTTTTGTCTATTTTCTGTACGTTCGCGTGATTATCGCGCGCACAAGGCATGAGCGAGTGCGAGTGACGTTCTCTCATCTGGAGAAGAAAAAGGCAAAGAGAGTGAAAAGTTACAAGATATTATTGCAAAGATTGCAATGCCTCACTCTGCATCACTCCCATTTGAGGAATACACACACCACCAAGGACTTATTGTATACTACATTTCAAATGCTAGAAGTGTAAATAAATAGTTCGCAGAATTTCATTTGTCGGCACCGTAGGCACAACTGTCAAAAAATGCGGCATCGAAAATGTTAATAGAGCAACGGTTGGTTTTTGTGAAAACTGTTTTGACTAATATGGGAATACAGTATTAGAAGAACTCAAATTAAATGAGCACAATCGAGAGTAATTGCAATATTCACGCACTCCCAAATATTTCGCTCTACTTAAAAGCAGGGTTCGAAAATTTTCGCATATGATGTATTATATCGATATAATAATGATTACCTGACTTAATTTCAGATTGGAACGGAAAGGGTTGAACGAGATAATGAAATGTTAGGATGTCTTGGATGACGTATTGCCTATGATCAATCGTGTTGTGGGACTTCTAGTAAACAACAACAGAGCCATTCAATCAATCCCAGACATAAATATTATGCAATCAAGAAAGCAACTTCAGCAACATTCAACTATTGATCTAGTGCAGTCATGTCCAACCCAAATGCACAACTCAACAAGATCAGATTGCACATCTAATTAAGTTCAAACCAAATTACAGATATATAAATTATTACAATTGAAACGACCACGCTACATCAGTAATGAAATTTACATTGAAAATGCGGTAATAGTTTCATCATCAATCAAAAGACTATTATGAACGCAATATCTTTGCTTATGCTGCTGCCGTATTGCCAAGGACACATTATACTCTTACAAAATTGAGAGATCAATTGGGCCGCACAAAACATTCAAGCGGGCCGCGGGTTGGACATATCGATTTAAACAATAACTTCAAAACTCTCATAAACATAGATTCAACATAATAACATGAGCATGAACAAAAACTTCATAATAAACACCATAAATAACACATATACATATAACCACTTATTACAAAACTTGAATAATAACACAAAAATCACATAAAACATTATCATAAATATCAAGATTAATTACGTCATGATAGATCGTGGGAAATTTCATGGTTTCAGGGGGGAGGGGGAATTGAAAGATTAGATTTTGTTTATTTTTCACAATTCTTTCTTTTCGTTTAAAGAATATACAACATCCTCGCATTCTATTCAGCTTTTCTTCAATAAAATATAAATTATAAACTCCTTCATTCCATTTTCGTGTATTTAATTACAATCATTATATTCATATCATCTGTAATGCACTTTTTCTGACATATGATAAAAAGGGTGCATAGGCCAAAATAGGTTGAGAACCACTGGCATAAACAGTAAGTAAAACAGCAATGATATTATCAACGATCACATTGTTCCTAAGATACGGAGATTACTATGAATTTTAGCTCCAAACCAGGACAGTGTTTCCTTCTGGTCTAGAAACAGTCTCCCCCGAAACCCACCAATAGTGCTGTTAATTTCTGTCATTTTCATAAACGATTAACTGGTACAAATTCTTATCATTAAACTGTTAATTATATACTTTAAATAGTGGATGTTTATTTGGATACTATTTACGATCTGTCCAAAATATTCCTTTTTTATCATATTGTTCTAAATTGGCAAAACAGAACAATTTTTGGACATTGAAAGTAATTTTGTCCCGATCCGACGTGAATATTTATGCGATGTTCATTATATGCTCTTGATGATTGAGTAATGCTGAAATGGCGAGTTTGTACTTTCAAGATGTTGATTCTGGACACGCAACGGCGGTACATCATAACTGACACAATTCTTCATTACGGATGCACATTAGCGTTTTAAATGTAGCTTCGGTTAAATTGGTTAAATTTTTACGAACAGTTGACTAACGAGTTCAACAGCTAAGATTAACCGTTGACCATTTAACAGCCCTGCCCACCACCCTAAACAGATTTAATATTTTAAGAAAAAATGAACTAAACCTACTTGATGAGTATTGGTTCCTCAATTCCTCGGCTACAAATCGCTCAAGCATATCTTGGTTGAATAGAGGACACGCAAGACTGATCACAGCCATTACATCTTTTCGGTCAATTGAACCAGATCCGTCACGGTCGAATGATTCAAACTTTGACCTTAAGAATTGGATTTGATGATCGGCAAGTTTCTGTGAGTTGAAGAAGATCAATCAATTATTCTTATTCTTTTCTTTTTTTTAATACAGTAATATCCCGGTTAAGTTCGCAGCTTGAATCGGAGCAGTTTGTGCGAACTTAGGTGGGAGGTGCGAACTTAGCGTTTGAATCAGTGGTAGGTTTTATGGTAATTTTTTGCGAACTTAACCGGGATGCGAACTTAAGCGGGTGCGAACTTAACCGGGATATTACTGTACATCCACAGTTAATACAACCAACAGCTTATTACATCCAAATTGCTTGGGACTGAATTTTCCTATTCATTCCCCATTATAAAAATCATCCACATAAAAACCAATACATCCACTTTCGATTCCCCATGCAGGCAAATTGTTCTTCACAGTGTACAAATAATGGCCTATTATGAATGAAAATAATGGCTTTACTGTGAAGAAACAATAGCCGATTATGAACAATCAAACAGACTGTATTTAAAAAACTTTTTGGTCAACACCACTTTTAGAGTTGAAGATTCTACAATTTGACTTTAGACTTGACTAGACTTTGGTTAATACAATAACAGCTTATTTCATCCAAAATCGCCTGGTCCCGAGGTGGATGTATTTACCAAATTCTACTGTACGTACAAATTTTTTTCAAATTCCTCATGTTACTCTACTTATATTGGCCTTTATCTTGCAGTTTGCAATTTCATTATTTTTGTTTCTTTTTCATTTCTTATTTTTTTTAGAATAAAGATTATTCAATCATTATGTAGCTGATACAGTTTGATTTAAATTTTTCAAGGAATTTGAGTTACCAGGTCCAGGGCAACGGCCATTCATCGGTCAAATGACTGGCAATTTGAAGGCGCTGACAGTCTTCAAAATTTGATGCCCGTCAAAATGACTGGCTATAAAATGGCAGAAATATTTGTGTTTTCAATGCAAAATTAAACAAGACACAAAAAAACTCAATTGTAGAAGTTCATTTTATGAACGATGAACGCCCCCAATTTACTTTTTGTCATAAGCTAAGTAAGTTTGTAAGCTAATTTATGCAGTGTTTTTCAGGAAATAATATGACAGGCCAAATAACAGTTTTGACAGGTTTCGACTGGCCAAGCCTCCCAAAATTCGTCTATTGTGCCCTGCATCTCTATTGAATTCTATTTCAAATCAAGACCAATCAACCTCAGTTGTGTTGACATTTGCTCCTCTCAGAATCTCAGTCAATAGCGGAACTCGTTGACTTCCTTTGCTGATGTTGAGGCTCTCACGAACATCGTCTTCGGAGGGAATTGATTCATTCTGAAAGCAATATAATTTTTAATAAAATTGAAATTAAAATTGACCCAAATCAGCTCCAAATACAAGAAAATATATTCACTGATGAGATAGAAGGTTTCATCAGAAGGTTTGAATTATGGATCGACCGATTTTTATTTTTCGGCTCCGATAAGATAATTAGAACTCAAGGGTTCCGATAACCGATATGTATGAACGATATTAGAACCTTTTTTCAGAACCAAAACACCAGCACTAAACTCCTTTTGGATCTTTTTATATACAATAAGATAAGATTTTTAACATTTTATTTCATAAATTCAACATAAATTTAATGAAAAAAATTGGAGTCAAACTTGTATTATACTCGTGTATCAGCGTGGAATCAAGTTTAAAAAAATAGTAATCTGCAAATATTTCCGATTATTATCGGAGCAAGAACCTTGAAATGGGTAATCTGTAAACCGTGATTATCGGCCGTTCCGATTAATCGGCGATCCCTAGTTTGAATGTGATTGTTCTGAAAATAATAAAGCAATTGAATGTGAAATAAGAGGGGTAAAATAAAACGTAACAGACATAATAGAATAGGTGATTTTACAAAGAACGGCGGCACACTGAAATGTGACAAAAAATTAGATAAAAATAACAGCAAACGAGAATAAATTTATATGCATATATTAATCCCTCACTATGTAGTACAGGGATGGCGAACCTTTTCAATTGACTGGGTCACTTTTGATACCTTTATTTGGAGAAAAAATAAAGTGGGTCACAAATTTACTTGAGTTGTGTGATAGGTCTATTTCAGTTATAAAAATAAAAATAAAGTTTTTGAGAAAATGGCCAGGAAAAGGCCAAATAAGTCAGAGCGATTGTATGAGGCGATATGAATCGGGAAAAGGCCAAATTTCAATAATTTGGCCTTTAAAGGGCCAAACTGGCAACCCTGGTATGAGTAAAGGGTAAATCGGGAAGACTTATTTGTCAACTTAGTTACCAAGTACTAATCAAAATCGTTGTTCATTATTAAACAATGATTTTTGAGATACTTAAATTATAAAGAGGTGTATGGTTGCCTGAAAAGCCCTTCTTACAGTAGCATAACTGAACATTATTTTTTTTTGTATCAATACCAAAAAGCAAAGTGGGTCACTAAAATGTTGTTGGTGGGTCACTAAGTGACCCGCGGGTCAGTGGTTCGCCATCCCTGATGTAGTATATTATTCCCCAACCCTAACTATGTCATATATTATTCTTGATTTATAGTGCGGATGTAGCTGCACTGAACAGTGGAGTTTTACTAAGGATCCTTCCAATCAAGGAACTGAAAGTCTGAAAAATGAAGTAAAAATGTTCTTGTAAAACTGAAATATTTGAATAATATTTTCAGGTAAATATTTTTATCAAATCCTTTGACTCCGACTCCATCCAACTCCACAGTTGACAAATTAATAACAAAACCAACTTACAACATTTGCTTCTGGACTGAACACAGCCAGAGTATAATCCAAGTTGAAATGATTAAGAAATTCATTCACGATCGAAAAACAAGTTCGTCCTTCGTCGTTTGAGATAAATTTCTGAAGTTTGGAGTTTCGAAGCGGGTTCTGCGTCTGTTTAGGAGAAAGGAGAATTATAAGAAAGTACAAGGAAGAAAATCGGATTAAAAATAGTGTTTTTTTCATAGCATGGGTGAAATGAGATTGCATAGTGTTAGTGTTAGAGAATAATATATAACATTTTTTCTCCACATTTTTTAATTATGATTATTTTTGAGTATTTTCAGAGTTTTCGTTTTATTTTAAGTGTATTCAATTCATATTCAATTCAAGTCATATTCAATATTAATTTTAGCTTCTACCAAACTGTGTGTCGCGGCACACCGATATTAAATTAGGTGTGCGATAAAAGAGCAAGATTAAGTACAGCAGTAAGTGCATACAATTTTTAGGTATTTTTTAATTATCTATATATTTACTTTATGCTTTGCTAATATGCATGAATAAATATTTTGTGTAAACTTCACAATTTATGTACAAAGTGCGCCAAAATATATTTCCATGTTCTAAGTGCGCCTTGAATGTAAAGTTTGTGAACTACTGTCCTATGGTGCTTAACGTGAATTATATCAGATTAGAGGTTCTCAAACTACCACAAGCGATGGAGACGAGACAGGAGCAGATAAAGACTGGGTCTGTTTAGGAGGATTATTAGAAAGTACAAGGAAGAAGATAGGGTTAAAAATAGTGTTTTTTCATTGCATTGCAGAAATAAATACTTTCGGATGAATATTTTATTACATATTGTTAGTGTTAGAGAACAATATATCACATATTTTCATCACAATTGCACGTTTTTTTTTTCTCAAATTGTTCATTTTTTTAAAAAATTTTGTTAAAAATTAATTGGTATCCATTTATCCTATTGTTTGCAACCCACTGACACGCTTCAATGCTATTGCTATGTGAAAAAGAATGAGAAGATCACAGAAAATAGATCTCAAACTTCCACAATTTTCTCTAAAGTGGCAAAGCAAAGAAAGCAGCAAAATATTCAATTTCACCTTATTTTGTTCTTGAGCCTCCAAAGCTAGAAATATACTCGCTCGAAGTTCAGCCTGAAAATGTAAGAAGAAAGAGTGCTTTTATTTCACACAATTAACCATTATTATGCACAATTCATAATTGGTGAGACAGTAGCGATACCATACAGTCTTCGAGTCAGCTACCGCTTAGCTGGACAAATGATATCTTGCTGAAGGATATCGCACGGCACTTGTTAGATTTGAACCCAGACTATTATGATCCGAAGGCACAGACGCTAACCGCTAGACTACCGCTCCGATTACAATTTATTTTACTGTATCAAACACGAAAAAAGCTGATTGAAGTGTTTTACAAAGTGGGCGTTTCCAGCTAGGCCTATCTCCTGCAGGTCTGCCAATTTATTTTAAGCATAAGCGATCTTCCAGATATTAACTCTGAGTGATATCTTTCCCTCCAGCCTAACAGCGTACGCCAACTATCTGATTATTAACTTACCCTAAACCTAACCGTAACAGTGTGAAATAAACATGTGATTCAGAGTGTAGAGGTAGAACTGGAAGTTCACCTAAGAATCTTAATTTACATTCTAACTGCTTGATTTCCATCATTGCAATATTCAAATTTGTAATGTTTAACGAAGTCAATAAAAGGCTCTATATTTCAGCTATCAAATGACTTATAATCATTGTAATCAAATAAATAATATCACCTCACCTTAATTTTTCCCAAAACTCCATTTTTATCCAAAGTTTGAACCAATAAATCTCTCAATTCTGTATCTTCGTCAGCCGCCGACATTTTGTATTTTCCTCCGCAAACTGAAGAATGAACCGTTCCACTTCAACAGTTTCCTCAAAATCTCTCATGCATAGAATTATTACGTCATTATTTTCCAGTACCTTGTTCGGAACGATGAAAAACCATAGTCTTTAAAAGACTATGGAAAAACCACAAAACTATTTCGAATTTCATTTAATGAATTCCTATTGATAGTTTTTATTCTTTTTTTTTCAAAGTCATTAATGACATGAGATAATATCAATTAATTACCAAAGGCGCAAAAAATATATATCTTTTTCCATAAACTTGAACTAAAATTTCATTTCTAACCGACCATCTAATATGTGCAATACAAACGCAAATCAGAATAAAATTTATTTTTAATATATGGCTCAAAAGACTTGAAGCAATTACCTGTATCTAGATATATTTGAAGTAATAATAAACCACCACAGGAAGTACTTTTAATTCATTGATGGATGACATTTTTGTATGAAGGAGACAATGAATGCAATTAACCTTTATGAAAAAGCTAGGTGTCAACAGCCTCAGCCTATACTTGTGTATTTTGTGAAAATTTGGAGTTAGCAATGTTAAATAATACCTAAAAATATAAAAAAATCTGTCTCAATATGTTTTAATGAACAATTCTTTTACTTTTCATGCACAAAACTTCTGAAGCAATCAAATAATTGATTTCGCAAGATTTTGCAATCGTAAATCTTGGTAGTTGCGCCATATTTAAATCTGTAAATGAGACTTGCATGTGTGCCGATTTAATCCAGCATAAACCTAGTTTAAGGCAACGTTGTAATCGCGCTGAGCTGTTACGAGACTCTTAGTTAGATACGCGAGGCCAAAATCGTTTTTGCACCCCTGGATTAGGATTTACAAATGGGGGTCCGGGAAAAAACAGTTTTACAAATGGGGGTCCATGACCCAAAAGGTTTGGGAACCCCTGTATTATACAGTTGTCAACAGGCCTGGTGGTGATAGAGTAAAAAAAAACAGAACTGGAAAATATTATACATACATCAGAAGGATCACCCAGGTCAGTGGTTCCGAACTATTTCATACGTCTCACCCTGGAATAAGTTTGATTACTTTTCGCAACGCCCTACAACATCGATCTCGCATTTGAAGATAAAAATGTGATCGAAAACCTTGTACAATGCTGCTGTTGTTAACAATTGTGCGACGCTTTGCCTAGAATTGGATTGTACCTTCCACATATTGCCTAGATGCATTTTCAATAAATATGTATTTCCCCCCCATTTGCCGCACACCCTACTATCTCATCTAGAACCCCCTGGGGGTGTGGGTACCCCACATAGAGAACCCCTGGCCTAGGTGGAATAGCCTTTGTTGTGGTGAAGTGAACTAATATCATCAAAAGTGCTAGGATGGGATTGGGAACCTAAATTTGAAATGGAAACAATAAACACTCAAGTCTCAACAATATCATAGAATCAGCAAAAACTTGTATAAATATACTATGTACTAAAAATTTGACGTATGAGACAATGAGATATTTTTCACGTTGATTCATTTTGCTCTTCTGCTTCTTTCAGACTTCTCCTGTACCTGGAAATATAATAAAATCATAAGGATGGGGCACACACAACATTCCCTCTCTCTCTGAGTACTGTGTTCTTCTATTTTTAAAGCTAAAGTAAGTTCTCTGTACCAGATCAGATCTTGTTGCATGTCAAAAAAATGAGTTACGAAACAGATTTTTTATGAGAATAATGCTGAAATTACAGTGGCTTTTTGGAATGAATGTGCATGGTTTAATAATAAATAATCACGATACTGGGAAATTTCATGAAAATTTCTCAGTGAATTGTTTGTGGGCGCGATTATTTAACTTTGTGCGCTGTGCGAGTTCGCACGAACAGTTTAGACCAGTGGTTCTTGACCTGGGGTGCGAGATAGAAGAGTGCAGAAAAATATTTTATTTTTTCGTTTTACTGCTAATTATTTCAACTCGTTAACCACAGTGATTTTCAGAAGGTAAACATTTTATGGTGATACAACGTAGGATATAAAACTTTATGCATTGGATATTTGGAATTTGATTTACATGAGCACCTACCTTTCTGAAGTTCTGAAAATATATCAGACTTATTCAGGGCACAAATTAACGGCCAGTCATCGGTCAAATGACTGGAAATTTGAAGGCCTCTACAGTCGTCAAAAGTTGATGCCGGACAAAATGACCGACTATAAAATGGCAGGAATTTTTGCGTTTCCAATGCGAAATTAAACAGTACACAAAATGACTCAATTGTTTTTCCAACAATGAACTTCCTTAATTTACTTTTGTAACAAGCGACATCATGAAGGAAAATAACATTCTCTCTCTGCATGCCACTTTTTGCACTTACACCTCTTCACATTTATGCAGTGTTTTTAAGACAAATAATTTGACAGGCCAAACAACAGTTTCGACTGGCTTCGACTGGCCAAGCCTGTCAAAATGATAGGCCTCCCAAAATTTCTCTATTTGCCCAGAGGCGGACACTGGGGGCAGAAAGGGGGAGCAATCGCTACCCCCAAAAAATCAAACTCGTTTTAAAGGTTACATGAAATGTTGCCTTAAGCACGTCGAGATAATCGCTACATAAATATAAACTGTGTATAAACTGCAAACACATGCATTTCAGGCACCGACTGATCGTCTGAACTGCTTGCTTTGGGAACTGAGCATTCCACTGTTGTGCAAAATGACCGTGGCCGAATCGCTTCAGCTTTCAATCATTGTGGCAATGACAATGCAACATTTACTAAATGAAAGCAAAATGTAATTCGATCTGTTAACCCAGGGATGGCGAACCACTGACCCGCGGGTCACGAAGTGACCCACTTCGCTTTTTGGTATTTATACAAAAAAATGTTCAGTTATGCTACTGTAAGAGCTTTTCGGACAGCCATACACCTTTTTATAATTTAAAGTATCTCAAAAATCATTGTTTAATAATAAACTAAGATTTTAATCAGTACTTAGTAACTAAGTTGGCAAATCAGTCTTCCCGATTTACCTTTTACTCATACCAGGGTTGCCAGTTTGGCCATTTAAAGGCTCATTATTTGGCCTTTTCCTGGCCATTTTCTCAAAATCTTTAAAGTTTTTTTTTAATTTTTTAACTGAAATAGACCTATCACACAACTCAGGTAAATTTGTGACCCACTTTATTTTTTCTCCAAATTAAGGTATCAAAAGTGACCCAGTTACTTGAAAAGGTTCGCCATCCCTGTGTTAACCTATTGTTGCGTTGCAAATAACGCACTGTTCGGATTTTGTGTAGACAGGCTTTCGGATTGTGTGCGCAAA
>JAUELA010119911.1:0-16341 GCA_031471845.1 Boltenia villosa | reverse complement strand
TTGTTCAACTTTCTTTTTGATGACACGTTTAATTTTCCTTGACATGTTTGATTAACTGTAAAAATCATTAAATTTTTAAAAAAAGTTGAATCTAGATTTTATGGTTATTTTTTGCGAACTTAACCGGGATGCGAACTTAAACGGGTGCGAACTTAACCGGGATATTACTGTATATATATATATATATATATATATTATTTTACTTAGTAAGAAAAACAAAATTTTGCCATCTCGATGTCTTTTGAGGAAATTTAACGAGAATGTTAGCAATAAATAATACAGGCCCAGCCATCCAGTCGCTCTGAACTCAATCTTCAATTATTGCAGGAGGTGTATATTATTTTTATTGGTGATACGAGCAGTTAAACAGTATGTTATGATGCTATAACTCACAGCTAAGGTGGTCTCTCCCACTGGTTCTGCATGTAGTCCCAATCCACCCTCGAAATGTCGCGTTGTTCTTGGATCTTCAAGCTCCTGTTATGTGAAGAATCGTAGAAAACAGAAGTTTAGCATTCAAATATCTTGATTTACATGATGTTTGAAGTGGGGCTGTTAATTTCCGTCATTTTCAAGAATGGTAAACTGGTTCGAAATCTTACCAGTCAACTGTTAATTTTACACTTTTAATAGTGGATATTCAAAGGGCTATATTTATTCGGATACTTAAGGCCAAAATTATTATTTTTATTGTATTGTTCTAAATTGACGAAACAAAAAAAATTTTATGCGCAATACTGATATTCAAATGACGAGTTTGTCATACCAAGATATATATATATAGTGGTGACAGCATATTACTGTCACAATTAAATATTACCGATGCACTTTAGCGTTTCAAATGTAGCACCGGTTAAATTGGTTAAAATTTTATGAACGGTCAACTAGCTAAGAACAACAGCTAAGATTAACCGTTGACCATTTAACAGCTCTAGTTTGAAGGCATTGAAAATATTTGAAATCCAAACAAGTTGGTAGCATGACCATATGATTCATGAAATGATCAAAAGTAGGTACTTCACGATATTTTTTACAGTAAATTTTAAACCTCTTGCTATGAATAAAAATAGATCTGAATTTTTAACTATCAGTAACAAGCATATAAACCAGGGCATAAAATAACGGCCAGTCATCAGGCAGGAATATTCTCGTTTTCAATGCGAAATTAAACAGGACACAAAACAACTCAATTGTAAAAGTTCATTTTTCATAGGATGAATGTAAAAGTTTGTTTTTCGAACGATGAACGTCCTCAATTTACTTTTTGTAACAAGCTGCAATATAAAGGAAAATAGCATTCTCTCTCTGCACGCTACTTCTCGTGCTTACGCCTCTTCGTATTTATGCAGTGTTTTTAAGGCAAATAATTTGACAGGCCAAACAACAGTTTTGACCGGGTTCGACTGGCCAAAATTCCTCTATTGTGCCCTGATAAACACATGAAATTTGTGATATAGTACAGTGTCAGAAATTGAGACCTACTGATATCCACGCACAGTCTACTCCAAGACAAATGTAACACATTTTCAGAACTTGAAGACAAATGTTAAGACTATATCTGCTTGTAAAATGAACATAAATTTGATTCTTATCTGCCAGTAATCAAGCAATGCCTCGCCATGTTCAAGAAAAATTGTATTGCAAATATTATTCCATATAGTTTTTATTGAACCCACCTGCATTATTTTCTCGTGTCTTTTGCGACAGAAGTAATAAACGATGAGGGCGATAATTGTGCAGCCGATGAAAGGAAGTAATATGATCAATATTGTCAGCACATTACTTCTGCCAGTTTCCACTGAAAAAAAAAAACATAAAATTTCAGAATTTCATAGAGCACAAGCTTGAAGATTAGAGTATACAAATTGGCTTCATTGGTACTTTCTTAGAATATAAGTAAAAAGATGAATAGTCAATGTATAGTGGCAGATGCCTACCAGCATACCATTTCACATAACTAGGGAATGGTGTATCTTTTAGATACTCCATAATGTTTTAGATAAATCTTAAGGAATTTTAGGAGTACTAAACATTCCTCTATGTCTGGCAAAGCATATGTTCACCAAAAACAATTTCGTTCATTTTTTCAAACACAATAATCCCTGAGAGGAAAAGCAGATACTGCAAACACACTACCAGTTCATGTTGAGGGATCAAATTTCTCCAAAGCTGTTGTTCATTAGATTTAGGAATTATTATTCATTTTAAGATCATTTTTGTGGATACTACAGAGCCCTTATTTCTGAGGGGTAATTTCCGATAAACATAGGTTTAAAGATATCTGTAGAATATCAATTAAAAATATGAAAACTGAAGTACTGTAATTGACATAAGGCAGCCTTAAGGCGAGAAACGGCAAGATTTTTGGAGCCTAACAGACCTCTCAAAGACATCATTAAACCACAGATTTGCATTAAAAAGCCAATGGTTGGAAATATAGGAAGTTATTACCCTTTAAAATGAGCTATAAATGAATTGAAATTGCTATGAAAATTTTGAGGCAAAATATCAAATTTTGAGTCTCTTACTCAGTAAAGCATTGGCCAACAGTTGGTCAACAGATAATTGGTCGAAGGTCTAAGCTACAAGGTCAACAGACAGGAAGCCCTAATTCCAGCCTTGTTATATTTCAATATTTCCAAGTAAATTTTTATCAAACATTCACATTTTCTTGTACATGTCATTATTTAATTGTGGCGGTTCTTCCAATGTGTAGGGAAGTATAAAATAAACCTTTTACATACATTTATATCAATAGATCACTAACGGCCTAATGTCCATAGACTATGTCTGTCTACATTATGGTATGCCACTGGAATGTCAAATTTTTGTCTCAGAACTATATATCAACAATACCAATAATACTTTCATATTCCAAAACCGAACATGAAAAAAAATGCTTAAAATGTTCTCCTCAATAGGGATAGACATGTGAATTGGTTTTTCAAATTTAAAATTAAAGATTAAACAAAAGTGGAATTCCATCGACTATTGAATCTTCATGTACAATATTTACACAATGTTTACTTGGCAGACAGGGAGAAATAATGATCACTGTTTATTTACTACAGGGTAAGAATTGAAGAATTTCTTGTGTAATATCCTTCTTCAAAAATGAATGAAAATTATGACATTCTTGAGTAGATATTGCTATACTATCTGCGTACTTACCTTCTTGTATAGCTAAAACAGGATTCAGATTCTCATTGCACATCTTTGTCTTGCAACAGGAGATTTTTACTTGCTCGTACTGCTTCAGTTTGCACATCATGCGACCAGGAGACTCATCATCAAAACATCCTTTTTCTCTGATCTCTCTGTAATATTGAACATGTTAATGATCTGATGAATGATTGGGTGGTAGTTAGGAATCGGCATTTTCAATTCGAATCAGGCCTTCTAACAAAAAATGAAGCGGATGTTGCGATTTCACTTTAGCAATCACAAAAGGGCGAATCAGGCTTTATTCTTATTTGAATAGACTAAGAAATGAATAACTATTATGAAAAGTGAGGAAAAATTCAAAGTTCTCAAAATATAAAGTAAAATATCAACACAGAGAAATTTGGTAAAAACTACCTGATATTTTGTGCTAAAAAGCATTTTTGGTTTTAGTACATCACAATTTGGAATTTTTTTTTTTTTTTTTTACAAAAAAATCCAAATCTTCGAATCACCTTTTCCGATTCGAATCAACAGATAATTGATCGACAGCCGAATGATTGACGAAGCAATGAGGTCGACAGAAAGTCCTAACCTCAGCCCTAAACCTAACTGTAACAGTTTGTGTGTTTTCAAGCACATTTTTATCAAACACTAACATGTATCGGCCATATGTCTGTCGGCCTTCTATCATGGCGACCAATTATCTGGTTCTACTGATGAAGAAATTTGAACAAGGAGTTCATCTCCCCATTGGTCAATATAAACCACTAACAAAGTGAGCAAGCTATGAGCATGTTCACATAAAATAGTCAATTTTGTTTATCAAAACATTTGTTTTGTAAATAAAATATAATCTATTATTACAAAATGAAATTAAACCTGAAAGATGCATCATAAGATGCATTATGAATCAACCTTTATCCAATTGTACTTGCCTTCCTTTTTCAAATTTTATGACTGAGAAACATCGATATGATGCCATGCAGACATTGCGAGGACAACCAGTAATATGTTCATGTTCGCATACGCATGGGATTGGCTGTTTTATGTCACTTGTCACTGCAGATGATTCGTGGTTTCCCTGGATTTCAGTCTGAGCATAAACAGAATAGGAGAAATGAGCTGATTTGTGTTTTATTTCATAAGGGGTATTACAACAGCAAATGGTTTGTATCTTCGCTGTTGAAAACATTTCACAACTTGAAACGTGCGGCACATCACATATATATTGGATTTTCAATTGAATTTCTTTCTAAACACTGATTTGCATATAGAATAATCAACTACAGTAAAGAACATAATGCACACAATAATTTGTCATCATAATTTCAATTTGATTTCGAAATTAACTTAATGACTAAAGAATTCAAGCATCAGTTTATCAATGTAATATATATATAATAATAAATGTATATGCTTGGAAAAATGATGTATATACTTGGAGAAATTATAAAGTAATAAAGCATAGTACATCTTATGAATCCCATTGCGAGACTCCAAAAATCTGACGGTGCCCCAATAAAAATAGGGAAGTAGATATTGAATTCAAGGAGGTAGGTCAGGCATGAATTATAACAAAGGTTCTCATTGGCTTACATTCAGTGTAAGCTACTTTTTGTAATAATTTAAAATGACCCTTCCTATTACCCAATCTCTTTGAAATACCTTGTTAAAATGCAATGATGTCAAGATGGAGCCTTCATCTTTGTTAGAATCTGTTGATACTGGATCATCCAGGATGGAATTTATAGAAGCTGAAAAAATATAATGAACACAATTCAAAATAAAAATCTTCAAAGAGTTTTTCAATCAAATGATGATATATGATATGATATATAACGCAGTCAATATGATCGAGCAAGTAAAAACTCAACTCAAGTTTATGACAGTATAAATTTGATCAGAACTGGCTTAACACTGTTAAAAATAATAAGCCATTCCATTTTAATAAATGAAATTTGAAACTAAAACCATGCGAAATCAAATATCATCATCATCTTATATCCAATATGCAAGGCTGTGGAGACTGAGTGCTGGAGTCGAAGCAATAATTGGATTACTGGATCTGGGGTCAGTGGCACTCATCCAGTATTCTCATATATTTTAATCAAATCTATTGACATCAAAAACTAAAAATACAAATCTCCATTCTACTTACGATTTGTAGCTTGATCCTGATCGGAAATATTGTAGCCACTGCTGTGGTAAAGATTCAACGGTTCGTCGGCATGTTCTTTGAGGCCTGAAAAAAAGTATGGGTTTCAATTTTACCAACCTCACTACGTTCAGCATTTAAAAGGTGACCTGTATATTATAACGCTGCGCTTATGTCCGAATTCTTTGATAAATGTGAAAGTACTGATTAATGTAGGCGATGACATTATACAATGAATTAATTTTATACATAGAAACATTTTCGATAAAATTAAAGTTATTATGGAATAATGTCACACTGAGCAACTGGCACTTGTCTATTTAAGTGGTCCAGTCGAAAGCCTTGTCAATTTACTTGATCCCGATATTTTCTTAAAGCATATTGTGACACATAGCGTATTTTATATGCCTGAAACAGTTGGGATTGCAATGCGATGCAGTCGCTTAGTATCACTTTTCTCAAATCATACAATATGAAAATAACCAACGCCAACTTCAACTCTGCAAAGGAGTTCTCACGTGCCAGAGATATTATTCGCCGTGGTATTCAAAAATGGTATATTATGCCTAAATGAAAATAAAATAGAAATTAAAGTATTCAAATAAATTCAGTATGCAATTGATGTACACTTCTTTGCTATATCAAGCCATAATGCTTGAAATATAATATCTCCAAAACAGCAGCAATTTCCAAGAAACAGCAAGAATAATAGCTTTTAAAACAGCTCTGTCAACAAAATAAATGATTTTACCTTGTAAGGATCCACTAAGTGCAATATCACATAAGAAGAGAAGAAATATGATGCGAGCAGTGTAAATTGTCCACTCCAGTTTGACACTAGGACCCATGCTTGATCATTTAACTAGGCTATTTGTAATTGTAGAGGTAAGATCTGCTATGAATGAAATAGATGCGAAAAATCATATTAGTTAATTAAATCCACACTTCATCTTACAATGTTAGGCCTATGAAAATCTTCATACAACTGGCTGGCAACCCCATTAGACAGAGAGCGGACTTGAATCAGTGGAAAATATTTCCTTATTTTTGTGATCTTCCAGATGTTACCTCTCAGTGATATATTTTTCTTCAGCCTAATAACGGTACGCCAACTATCTGATTATTACCTAACCCTAACCTTAACAATGTGAAATGAACATGTGATTTAGAGTGTAGCAGTTACAAGTGGAAGTTTACCCTTATTTTTTGAGGCAACCCTAATTTACAGAGTTACGGATGATCGGATTTTGCTCACAAATTTACGGATTTACGGAGTGATTTTAACAGATTCTGTAAGTTACTGACCGAATCGCTGAATTAATATCTAAATATCTATTACCTAAGCCTCACTAACCCTACACCCCATCAAATACTAAATTTACTATTACTAATTTGTATCAAGATGAAACAAAATCCGTAAATCCGTAAATTAGGTTTACCCATATCAACAATACTATATCAAGCCATACTGTACTCACTTCGATAATAAGTTAAACGTAATCCATATATGATCAGACCTGATGATCAGTCTAACTTAGTTATATTAAAGAACTTTCAGTTTTCAAGTTTTTAAACCCACTATTTCAAATTCAAAGATGGCAAAGCTAACAAAAGTCACAGCGGAAATGTTCCAGTCAAATTGTCTCCAATCTTGCAAAGTTTCAGACAAAAAGACGCTGCTGAAGACGAGAAGGACAATAATAGCTGCAGAGCTCAAAATGAGTAAACATCGGGTAAAAATTGCGCACTTCACACTTTTTTAAGTATATAAAAGAATTAAAAACACGAAAAATCGCTTGAGGATTATCATAAAATAGTATATAAATATATGCATAATGTATTTCCAAATGCAGACAATAAAGGGGCTGTGGACTGAAGAATGCATGGGCGCATACACAAACGTGAAAAATATTTAGCACTTCAACAAAGGAGTGAAAAAATCGGATCGCAGATCCATTTTGTCATTGTTGAATCTAATTAGTCTGTCAAGATAGAATAGCTTGATAGACTATTGAAATTACAATTGATCTCTTTTATTCTACTTTTTTCCTTTCTTCCGTTTGACATAACTAATATCTCTGAAACTACACGTAAAATACTGAACAATAATCAAGCGTTCGTAACGCTGCGTGATGATATAAATATTGTGACGCAAAAGAACATACTGCGGACTCTCGAAGAGAAAATCTAAACTTCTTTAAACGACTTCTTCTCATGAACGACTCGACTTTTCATACTGTTTTTGCCTCATTTTTATTATAGTCTTATGCGATGGTATGGAGGTTTATACGTTTTAGAAGTGAAATATTTCAATTTAAAATCGAAAAAATAAAGGCTAAATTATGCTTCAAGTTCACATGGCTATCACTAAAAATGTAAACTCTATATTATTCCTCGGAAACTCGTTTATTTCAATGCTTCTTTTACGATGCGTAATGTAACCAAGTAGTTTTTTTTACCTCCGATTGCGTATGAAATATATGAATCCCGGACATTTAGCCAACGGTCATTTCACCATCGTTTGTGACGTCATAACAGAGGGACATTTTGCCAACATAAAAAAAATCTTTATGTGTCACTAACTCCAAACCTTACCCTAACCCTAACCCTGAACCAAACCCTTACTTTAAGTACTATTTTTTGAATTATGGCGAAATGTCCGTTTACTAAATGTCCGGATACCGAAATATATATGGATCCCATTTTTCCATGAGGATTTTAATTGTCATCATAAGATTTTTGTTATTTGATTCGGATTGAATGATCTTAAAATATTTTTCGACAATATTATCAAACTGTGAAACTTGCTCGCTTTTAAATGGAAGATATTGGTAAGCATCACATGGGAGAAATGACCAGAGATATACACGTGCTAGAGAACATGAAGCAAATCAATAAACAATGTCAGAAGAAACATGACGAGGAAAGAAATGCTGATGTACGCTGTTTTGAATGCAGGCAACTGATAAACGGCATTTTGAAAAACTTGACAGGAAATCACATTAGGGGTCGTCCATTAATTATGTCAACAAAATAGGGGAGGCAGGGGGTTTGAAGAAGTTTGACAATTGTTGACATGGGGGATAGGGTAAAAAATTCCCTAAAAATTGTTGACATAATTAATGGACGCCCCCTTAGTAATCGTCAGTGGAGTCTGGTCCACAGGGTTTGCAGTCAAACAAAACAGGAATGTATTAAGATGGTGCTTTGCCTTCAATTAGTTAATCTATCGACCACCAGGGTTTGCTGCCCACCCATTTTATTATAGTACGAGCCGCCACATAATCATAAATGATGAAATTGGAACACAAATTAGCAAAACAGATCGGCCTCAAGAGAAAGTGATATTCAGACAAAACAATATTGGGTGGGAGAAATTCACATGGTAGATGATAGACAAATATATTTACAAATACAGATAAACACATGATATTATATCCAAAGCGGAATTGTTAGGGAAAATAAATCGGTGATTTTCGATTACAGTTATATTTTATCGTCAATATCATCATCCCGTTCCTTTAGCTCTTCAGATTCGTGTTAAATGTCAATGTTCTGCTCCGGTCTCTGAGCTCTGCATCTTAGGGGTTTCATGGATTCGTCCGACAACAAAGAGTAGACCCAACATGCCAGAGTAGGCAGGGTCTGTTTTTTATCCACTGTGGCGCCTGATTGGTTAAATGGACATAGGTGACCAGTTAATATAATTTCAAGAAAGATTTCGATCCAAAGATTTAACAAAAGTGAAATTTGATCGCCTACTGCACCTTCATTTACAATATTTACACAAGTTTTCTTGGCAGACAGGGAGAAATAATGATCACTGTTTATTTAATACATGTTGAATTATAAACTCTGGGTAAATTTCTCATGTATTATCCTTCTCCAGTAAATACTGAACTAATATCTGCATACTTACCGTCTTCTGTAGGTAGAATAGGATTCAGATTTTCATTGCACATCTTTGTCTTGCAACAGGAGATTTTCACCCGCTTGCTCTGCTTCGATGCGCACATCAAGTTGCCAGAAGTCTCGTCGTCAAAACAACCTTTCTCTCGGGTCTCCCTGCAATATTGCAAATGTTAATGATCTGGTAATAGGTTTGGTGGGTCGAGAACCTATGAAGCCGAGAGAGAAAAATACCCTAAATTTAACCCGGTTTTTGCATTTCTAAGTATATTTTTTTAACATTTTGTAACCACTAAAAGTATGTCGTCCTTTTGTCTCACGAGAAATTATCTGTCATTCTTTTGTCCCAGGAGCCTGATAAATATATGTGTTGTGGAGTTTTGAACCCCTCATATGAGAACCCTAATGGTTTGGGTGAGGGAGAAAATTGGAAGCACATAATTCACAGAATTTAGACACAGTGCCCCCCTAGTGGTTGATATAAGCCAGAAGTTCGCAAGTTTTCACTGTGAGCATGTTAACATAAAATGATCGTTTTTTTGTCAAGACATTTGTACATAATATAATATAATCTATTTTAAAATTAAATTAAATCTAAAAGGTGCATTATAAGAAATGAACCATATCCAGTTGTACTTGCCTTCCTTCTTCAAATTTGATCACAGAGAAACATCGATATGACGCCATGCAGACATTGCTAGGACAATAGCTGATATGCTCATGCTCGCACACGCAGGGGATACGTTCTATCAAGTAAAAAACTCAACTCAAGTTCATAGCAAATAAAATTTGATCAGAAAGTACTTACGCTGTTAAAAATAATAAGTCATCCCATTTCAATAAGATGAATTTAAAAGTAAAAGCAAATCCCAGATGATCATCATCATCTTTTATCAAGAAACAATATACAAGGCTGTGGAAACTGAGTGCTCGAGTCGTGGCAATATTGGATTACAGGAGTCAGAGGTCAGAGGTCAAGTGGGAGTCAAAGGTTTCATGTAATGGCTCCACAGCCCTGGTGCTATGGCACTCGTCCAATATTATCATATATTTTAAACGAATCTTTTGGCATCAAAAACTAAAAATACAAATCTCCGGTCTACTCACGATTTGTAGCTTGATCCTGATCGGTCATATCATGACCACTTATGTTATATAGATTGATCGGTGATCTTGCTGCAGGCTCTATGAGGCCTAAAATGTAAAATAGATGGGTGTCCATTTTATCTATATAAATTCCGTGTGATGACGTCATGAAGCGTTATTTTGGGCTAAGAAATCCAACGTATATCATTTGCGATCGTGCAAGTATAAATATTGCCAAGTAAATAAAAAAAACGTTTGATTATATTGACAAATGAGCATATTTATACAAGCGAATACATGATTTGAAATTCGGCAAGAGTTTGATATTCTAAAACAATTATTTGTTGGTTTTTCTAATCGAAGTCGCTTCACCTATTTTAAAGTAATTTTATATCACACACATTCAACATAAACAATGATCGCCAGATTATAATACCATCGCTTCCAGCTTCCTATGAAATACTCAACAAAAAGGATGTTTACCTTGTAAGGATACACTGAGAGCTGTGTCACATAAGAAAAGGAGACACATGATGCGAGAAGCATAAATTGTCAACTCCAGTTTGACACTAGGACCCATGCTTGAATATTTCACTAGGTTATTTGTAGAGTTAAGCTCTGCTATGAATGAAGTAAAAGCAAACAAATTCTACTAATTAATTGAATCCACACTTCATTTTTCAATGCTAGGCCTATGAAAAGCTTTATATAACTGACTGGCAACCCCAATAGACCGAAAGGGGACTTAAAACAGTGGGAAATATTTTATTTTTCAAAACATGCGTCAAGTTCAAAAATCCCGCAATGTATATGAACAGTACCGTTATTAAATGATACCATAATGTACTTTACCCTCTTCAATACTAAGTTAATAATTCCTCAGTCAAATCACATATCTAGACAAAAAATAAAGCAATATAATGCAGATATAAATGCAAAACTTCGAACCAACTCGTTGTCCAGCACGAAAAGGGTAAATGGTACAAGAATGCTTTGAGGTTGCCTTTATATAGATTTGTAAGATGCCTGTACTTTACTTCAACTGGCAAATACTAAAGGAAATCAGATACTTTTGAAAAATTCAAAAGCAATTTTTTCAAATGATTGCCAATTCTAGTTTCAATTACTCTCGATTATGATATTCGACAGATTCAAAGAATAAATGATTTGAACTCAAATATTGTTAATGATGCAGTAAACGAGATTATTTTTAAACCCTGGATATCTCGCAGAATCCAAGTCACAGACTCTTGACTCAACAGCTCGTCATATTTCTGGAAGCTATACCGCGGAATAAAGCGCATTGCAAGCACAGTAAACTCTGTAGACCTAATGACTGGAAAGCAATCATTTATTGAAGGATACTATTGAAAATGTCCGCGTAAGCTAGTCACTACAATGCCTGCGATTGCTTTCGATTGTTGTATAATTTACTTATATCACTAGATCACTATAGCTAGCTATAAGTCTCCACGCAGCCAGACTGCAGGCAAACATATATTAACATGTTCCGTCCATAATTCAATATAATATAATTTAAATTAGTCGTTGCGAAGAAATTCATTGTATAGTAACTGCCAAAGCATCAGACTTGACGGTTTCTCTCAAACCGAAAGACGCAATTGCAAGACGGTAAATTATCCTCAGACCTGACGAAGCTCAAATCCACCTGTTGAGCACACACGTCTACAAGTAGTCAATCAACTGTAATATAACTTCTAGATATTAAAGCAGTCTATCCCCGAGACATTTAGTGACTCTAAAATGTCTAAATTAGTTTCGATACTTGTTGATTCCTTTGCACCCTAGTCGCAGACTCTTGACTGCGAGTCTCCTACCAATTATTCCTGGACTGACTTCCCAGCGCCAGCCCAGCGAAAAGTGGCGATTCCGAACACAGCAGTTGAGGAATAATTTGATTTAAATCAAACAAGATCGCCAAAAGGTTTAGGTGGGTGGGTTTTCGTTTCGTCTGCCCTACCGTGGGAGAATTTTCACACTTTTTTTGGAAATTTCAGACATACCATACCAGACATGACATACTTTTATAAAATTTGAAATGGTTAGAAAAAACAGTATCCTTCTTCCAACCTTTGAACCGTTAGTTCTTTTACTCCACCGGAAGTGCTTCAGTTACGAGCTCTAAAACTTCCGGTCATTCCCTGGTGAGCAATCTTTGTGTGCCTGCGTTTCACAACGAATGCATTTCAGCCATACTTCTTTCGATTACTGTTTGAATATGTTCCCATGCACGTGACTCAAAACCATACTTCTTCATTGCCGGATTCGAATGAGATACCCTGCGTGTAAGTGCATATTTGCGTTTTCATTTACAAATTTTGTTCCATACATCCTCTGGATCAAAAATTCTAACGACGGGATAATACAATTCCACAGTTTTTGAAAAAGAATTTGTTCGCGCTAGTTCGGGCTTGACAATGACGCAGAGACAAACTTGGTTGACGCTTCAAAGAATTGTGAACCGTTCTTGCTCATTATTTGCCCAACATTTCAAGACACCAGCATTGTTGACAATTGCATACCGAAAACCTAGCCTACGAACTACATTCGCAGATGATATGTGGTATATATTTGAAGCTTTCTTAATGTACTACGATAACTGATTCTCTTGATCACTCGGAAACACCAAACGATTTGGCCTATAGCCTAGTTCTAGCATGTGGACAACATTTGATATTTCCTCAACGCTGATCTTCCTGCAATAGCGAGTCAAAATGGAGATCTTTTGCAGTGTTTCTCATTGATTTCTTTCCTAGTTTTACTTGCCCTACAGCAGCGAGCATTACGTTTGCGGAAACACTTCCACGATCGGTTTTCTTGATACAATTCCTCACGCCCCTTTTACACTATGGTAGATCTCTGGTGGAATTGACGAAGTCGTGCTTCTTTGCAAATAAGCATTTGCGTGGTTTTACTTTGTAAATAAACAATTCTTCGCCAATCATACCGTGAAAGAAGCATCAGATTGTTACTCAATCATACCAAAGCACAGCAGCGACAACAAGCGCAGTAAGCAGTAATCACGATTTCAGTATGTTCAGTATACCGTCCCGAACATAGTTGCGTAATTCTTCCTTACTGTTCCTTAGATCTTGATTCCGTACTGTCTAGGCTTCATTAATTTCATAGATTGAAATGATTCACTCATCAATCTTGTATCATGTTTTCCAAGCTCATTCTTAAATATTTATCGCTTCAATATTAAATCAAATATTTCAGTTTCGGATCTAACAAAAGGGTGAAAAAATTGAATAGCAGATCCATTTTTGTCATTGTTTAATCTAAATCCTTTTCATTGAATTTCGAAAACTGACTGAAATCAACTGAAATACCAACTATACTGTTCAACTTTTAATTTTATTAATGGAACGCATGAATAATTGTAAATATGTAAAATAGCGAACATATGAAATATCACCGCACTACGTAATATAATAAATAAATTATATTGCATCATCTTCAAGTTCATTTAATGCTTCAGATTCGTGCCTATTATCCATTTTCTGTTCCCGTCGATGATCTCCGCATCTTAGGTATTTCCTGGAACTCGCTGACAACCAAGGGCAGGCCCACCCTCCCAAGGGACACCGGGTCAGTTTTTTATCCACTGTGGCTCGTTGTTTCCATCCACCTGGTTAAATATAAAATATAGGTCACCAGTTAATACAATTTCAAGAGAGTTTTTGAGAAGTCAGGACTACTGAGATTACAACTATATATAATCTTTGGTTGCGTTCGATGTTGAGTGATTGTTATTTTATCGAAAACAAAAGAAAACTAATCCGGCAAAACTGTGCAAACAGGAGGGCCTACAAAAATATTTAAAAAATTTTCTTATTTTTTATTGCCCAATCGCGAGTCTTATTATCTTCACAACAGGTCTGAGTGTTTTTTTATAAGAAATAATTGAGACGCGATCAAATATCCTTAATTCATCTCAAAAATTTGAAACCATTTGTGAATAAACAAGTGTTGATACAAACTCGAGTCAAGTGAGACTCAAAGGGATTGAATTTTTTCATTATTTAACAATGTTTCGACGTTTTATCCTTTCACACTACGGTAGATCTAAGGTAGATTTGACGAAGTATAGCATATTCACAAAGTAAAACTACGCAAATGCTTAATCGTACTATTTTGCAAATCAGCAATTGCGTATTTTTACTTTTTAAATAGGCAATTCTACGGAAGATCTACCGTGATGTGAAAGGGGCATCAGAAGCCTATTAACTCACATGTTAGAAGACTCACGACAATTCCAACGAAGAGTGTTGTTACCAATCCAATTGGAGTTACATAGAAATACGACAAGGAATAAATGTTTTCCAGGGGCCCAAGATCAGGGGGTGGTGGGAATGTAATCACTTCCGTCGTGGAATTTGGGGGTCGAATCAAATGATTGAAAATTCCGGTCATGTTTTCGTAATCCATGTAACCGCAGGTCGTAATGCATTGATCCGTTCTCATTTCCATTTTTTGTAGAAATGCATTAGATTTGGATATTCCTCTGCTTCCAAAGAAAACCCATGAAGACATGCCAAGTCCACCCAATAGCCCGCATAAAGCCCCCTGTAATAGAATAATACCTTATTCGTTATGGTACCCGTAATACCTTGAACGATCAACTCGATTTATTGATGATAGTTCTTAATTGTTAAACGTCCGATTCAATTATTCTATAAGATATTCCAAGGTTTGATGACATGAAAGAATATGCAGGAAAGTAGCATGCAAATACAAGCTATATTTTATTGTAAATGGTTCAATTTAAATCGCAAATGCAAAACTAATATTTACTATAATATGCTTCTGATGCACATTTCACACTACGGTAGATTTGTGGAAGAATTGCTTTTTACAAAGTAAAAACTACGAAAATGCTGATTCGCAAAGTAGAACTGCCGTGGTGGTTATTTTGCGTAGTTTTTCTTTGTAAATAGGTTCTTCGTCAATGCTACCGAAAATCTACCGTAGTGTAAGAGGGACATGAGTGTGGTTTTTGCATTAATTGTGCAATAACCGCTCATTTTATTTTCGAGAAATTAGTATATATAGAGTACTAGTATATATAGAGAACTGCGATTAAACTAATAATACACGTACCACCGTATTTGTAAAGGGGAACCATATCCCAAGAATGAAGAGACCGAGTACTGCACCGGTGTATGATCCAACGCATCCCATTGCAACTGTAAGCATATCTCCCATGACGGACACGAGAAACGCAACTCCAAGGACTATTCCCCCGTACAAGACTGCTATTCCTTTTGAATGGTGGGAAAATATTATTTGCAGTGAATACTTGTGAAACAGAAACCAAGTTGGTGGAACCTAGAAGAATTATCTCGGCGAACAAAAAACTTATTCGCTCGGGATTCATCGATATATGAGCGGCAGACGCTATAGATCAGCGCGCTTCTCAACCGATGGGCCGAGTAGCTATTTCAGATGGGCCGCGAAGCAAGCAAAAATGTTGGAGTACAAAAAGCGAATACTTTAATCAACGCGTGTTGAGTATTATTGTGTAGCATTTTAACAGTAGATTGAATGTGTTTTTAATATTTTATTTATTTCTCACAAATATATTTTAATTTATTTCATTTTGCCATAATATATTTTAGTGGGCCCCCAAAGAATATGTCAGTAAAAGTGGGCCGCGAGTTGAAAAAGGTTGAGAAGCACTGCTATAGACTATTGAGCCATAGAGCGCCAGTAAAATACTGCTAAAGTCGATGGGTTGTCCCAAGCACAAATTAAATCATAATATAATTTGTTTTATATTTTTAGGCTACCAAAAGTTTGGAATCAAACGAAAGACACTGTTTTGTACTTGAGCTCTTATGACGACATGCTAATGTCGAGAACTTCTCTGGCGGTGCACAAACCTCGCGTCGCCGAGAAAAAAATATTTAAAAAATGCAACTAATACCTTTGGATAACAATGTGTATGTTCTTTCGGTCCAATCAGTGTGTGGTTTAACGAAGTCTTCAACGCTCACGGTAAC
>JAUELA010119801.1:0-16341 GCA_031471845.1 Boltenia villosa | reverse complement strand
GATGTCATTGAAAGTAATTATTAAAAAAGGAAAATGTTTTTCATATTCGAGCACAAACGAAATAATATAATATTATAGATTCGGTGCAGGATAAATATGATAGAAGATGTAGTTTGTAAAAAAACATTGACCAGTTAGAGACATAAGCAATTAATGTAAAACAGTTTTTTTCATCTAGAATAGTAAAGGTTGCCTTCAATATAAAATAAGATTGAGCTGATTCTCTCTTGAAGTAGTGTTCATTTCATATTATTGCGTAGTTTCAAGATGATTTCTCAAGAGTATCTGATTATTTGCTTGATAATATGCACACTTGTCTCAAAAAGCACTCAACAAAGTAAGTGAAAGTGAATGAAAAACATACTTTATATTTTCTATTGGGTTAAAATTGTGTTTGTTTATATATCGTAAAAACGCCTTATCGTGACTGATATTCAAAGAATATGAATTAATTAATTGTTGTACTTCCCTTTTAATTAACTTATTACCTTGTCGGGTGCTTCAAGGATGACCGGCAAAAACCACTGAAAAATGAAATTAAGGGGTTGGGGTATACACAGAGACAATAATACCGATTCTACTTCATATATACATAAATATATTATATACTCCGTATATATTGTATATGGATCTCTTTTTTAGTAGAAATAATTATTTTTATATATAGTCCAATCCAATTCAGTTGTTTCTAATACATCTATTTCCATAATTTGATGCATAAATGAGTCTTTATTACATAGATCAATATAGATCACTTGCTAATAGTAATCTTATGCCCACAATAATTCACCTCTTAAAACAAATATTTGTGTTTATATGTCATTTCATATGTATTTATGGCAGATAAAGCAACTCCTCATTTTTTGACGGAGTCTGGAATTTTACTTGCAGTCATGTGATATTTTGTTTCCAATTTCTCCTACATGTTGACGTAATAACAATGCATAAGAACTATCAACATGAAACAAACTATATTTTGGATATAGAACCTGTCCACTAGCTTCAGCCTTTTCTTGGAATTTTAACATTGACTTTTCCTCGTTGATCAATGTTACAAGAATATATATATATTTAATCGAGCGCTGCAAATTGAGTGACAGTTAACAATAACATATACATTGTCGTTTTCCATATTGATCTGAGTTTTTATTCTTTCTAGATCCAACTAATACAGTGACTGTTGGAAATTACAAATTGGAGAGATTTGACATTGCAAAGACTTTTACTGGTGCAAAATCTGCATGTGAAGACAGGAACGCTTGGCTAGTAGAAGTGAAAGATTCAACGATTAATGCTGGAGTAGTTTCGATCATAAGGCAAGGATTTTAAATATATTTTTGGGATTACAAGTTTTGTGTTCAATATTATACACCTTAGGTGCACTCATTAATCTGAATTCATCATTTCCATAGTGAAGGACCAGATGGATACTGGATCGGCCTGCAGGACGTTGGCACGAATAATTGGGAATGGAATGATGGAACAGCTCTTGGATTTCAAAACTGGTTGAGTGTATTTCATTATTTATACCTAGCGTTTGACTACACAGTTTCAGGGTTGAAAATTTCGTTTGAAAATTAGTCTACGTCTATCCCACCCATAATAGTATATGTTTTCATCTCTAGCTACAATTCAAACAATGTTTTCGAGATGATATCCATTGCTACTACGGTAATTAATAAGGTTTGTTAAAGAATAGATTGATAATCTGTACCGCAAAGGATATCGTCAGGATATTCGTAAAGAATGTCTAGACATGTGATATATTCATGTTATCAACATAATACAACTTTTTGAATATACAATTTCTGTAATTTCTGTTACAAACGCAGTTTCCATTTGTTTCTAACAGGAACAACGGAGAACCAAATTCCCTTGGCGAGGATTGTGTCATTGCCTTTTCAATTGGTAGGTGGCATGATGTTACATGTCCTTCAAAACGGAAATATATTTGTCAGACCGGTGAGTCTGAATTGCCTAAATAATAATAATTTCGATTTTGAAACAGTTTGAGTTAATTGAAATATTTACGTATGCTATGAATCAAAAATATATTTATTTTCTATTACAATAAATTAGTTTGAGGAAGGTAAGAAAACATATTGAATCAATAAAACATTTAAGTAAGAAAGTTGACAGACACGAAAATTGACTTGTTTTTACAGTTTGACAATTTTGAAGCAAGGTGGAAATCATAAAAGATTTTTTCTAATGGAAATAAATGTGGAAAATTATTCTTCCAGTCATATTTCTATTGATAGTTTATATTGATAGCTGAGATGGATTTTGTACATGAATGAGCAATATAATATTATTTTTGAAATTTTTACTTTCAGAGGAGCTCATCATTATTCAACCTGTGAGAGGGAATTTTCTCGTGGGTGTTGGTAAAACTGTCCATGTAGATTTAACAGTAACAACCTACAATGGTCTAATATCAGTCAAAGCTTACAAAAACCCGAACCTAACGGCACCATTTGAGATTAAATCCAACGTTGGAAATCAAACCGTGACTTTCATCATCGATCCAATTGATGAATCAGGTGCAGGAAGATACACGTTCGTTGCTTCACCTTCGTCCACTGCTTACAATATGAGTACATCTGTTGATATAGTTGTGCATGGTATGAGATTTGTTTTGATGATTGACATTTAGATGAAATACCGAATGTTAAAATACATAAGAAATATTATTGGATAATTTCAATAACTTATATCAAATGGATATCCCAAAGTCTTAGCATTCAATTCGTCTCCTCAATCTTCTCGATTAGGAGATGTCATTAATAAAGGAATGTCCTAACAGGCTTTGAATCTAATTATATTTCCTAGTATGCACGTAATCTTCTCTCTTTCTTCTCTCTAGTGAACTCGACTATAACCAATGTTACACCAACCACCATCTCAGCACCAGTAACTGTCGGTCCAAGCCAGGTCAACTGCACAGCATATGGAATTCCGAAACCTCGTGTGGATTGGTTCAAAGCTGGTGTCAATGTATCAACAGATATTACTAACAGCGTTTACCAGAAACCAAGTCAACTCAGTGCAATCTTATACATTGGTAATGCGAAGTTATCTGATGATGGAATATATACTTGTCAAGCTGTCAATTATGTTGAAGAAGACTCAACAATAATAAAAAGTGAGAAGGAAATGACATTATCAGGTACAAGAGAATTTTCCTTCAATACAAATTTTTATTTTTTTTATTTTAAATTAAAATTTTGATATTCAGTTTATGGTCCACCATCTATCGTCAACGTAGAAATAGGAGAATGCTTCTTCAGTGAAAGAATAAATATTAAATGGAGATCTAACATTGAAACATTGTCCATCATACACAGGTATGTTTGTACGATATATGATATGATTATATAAAACCACAAACTAAACACATTTTCAAACTGTTAGTTTTTTATGCAAAATTATAATATAACCATTGCAACCAAGAAATAATTTTTTGTATTCATATTAAAGTACTTCTGTGGAAATAATTATTTTCAAGGTTTTATATCATCCATTTCAACTCTAATGGTGATGAATTCGTCTCCTTTCATAATGCGCTCCCTGATGGAGAAGAAAATAATCTGATTTTGAATGAATTGTTACCATCAACAAGATACAATATTAAGGTATTAAAAATAGTTCTTTAATGCCATCAATACGTTATGGATATCAATCCGCCTAAATCAACCCTGACGTCTATTTTTGTATTGTTTCAGGTTTTCGTTTGTCCTGATATCTGCATTAATGATTTGAACGATACTTGGAATTTTACAACTAAAAGAGGAGTGCCTAATATTGTTGAATATGCAAAGATTTCACACATTGTTGGTGACAAATATTGCCAAGTGACATGGGAATGGGAACATGGCGCTGTGAATACTATAACTGGATTTCAAGTAAGAATTCTTATAAACCTCGACAACAAGGGCAGTAAGATGTTATTGATGTATTTATAAAAATTGCTGATATCCACTTGATCAAACATTGTGAAGGCATAAATCTCACAATAGTACGGATCATTCTAAACTAAACCAAAACTTGTTAGTATGTTAAACAATTAATATTTGTCTCATGCACAAGATTGTCATTAAGAATCGTTTATGTTATTCTTCATCACACCCACAATACGCCTTCAGTGTGTGCTTTGATAGAAATTGATTGGTTAGCCGCATTTCAATAGGATAAAAAGATATCTATATTGTCATAATATCCGTTTTAAGGAAACTTGATCAAGGGTTACTTCAGTTCAAATATAATAATTCGCGATGCTCGCTGTACGTCATTTCCTGTATATGCAATTATTATCTAAGATCTTATTTCAACTTCACACATTTCAATTCAATTATTTTCTCTTTAGCTCTCTGTTTATTCTGTATTACGTCACACTTCATCACGAACCTCCGAGACCAATCATACGGAGATCTTCAACATCACGAATCAGAACTTCCAATTCACTTTGAATACTCGACCAAACCGTAACTACTCTGTATTGATCCAAGTAAGGAATTGTGCTGGGCTAGGACCTAGTGTGGAAGCTGTTGGAAGTTGCATCACTGATATTGCAGGTATAGATAACGTTAAAATAAAATACTGATACGCATGGTTTCCAACCCTTTCCATTTCCTGCATCCCTGGGAAGAGTTTGATTAATTTTCGCACTCTCTACAAAAGTGATATCGCAATTGAATATGAAAAGTCATAGAACCTTTAAATTGCCGCCGTTGGTAGCAATTGGGCGGCAAAGGCGTGCGATAATTGTTGTGCCATGCTCAAAATTTGATTGGAATTTATATACATTTGAAATCCCCTCCCCTATTTGTCGCACATCAGATATTTCATCTCGCATCCCCTGGATGTACGGGCCGCTGAGGTTTGGAGCCCCTGGTATATGGAGTTCGAGCTTGTCGAAAATCGAAGTTAAGCTCATTGAAATATTTTAATTTCAGCTCCTGATTCCCTCCTTAGTCCTGTAATATCACAGCAAGCCAATGAAGATAAAACTCGAGAAATTACAATATTCCCTGCTGACGTTACCAACGGACCAGTGAGGTAAGTGAATATATGGTGATTGTTAATTGATAAAGAAAAAAGTCAACAACATTTGTTGATAATTACGATTTCTATCACAGACTAATTATACTATATTGTCCAAAGTCAAATCCATAATTTGAAGATATTCTTTCTATGTTTTGTTTTTCCGATTCCAGTTGCATTTTCGTTATCGTGAAACTTGGCGACCTTTCAAATTTCTTTGAGCAAGAAGATTTTACAAGAAGTCGATTGGCTGATGCTCAATCAGCTGCTGAAGCCAAAACTCTTGCTGATGATGCAGAATATATCGCAATTGCAATGAGAGGGTTGGTATAGTTTACTATTGTATATAAAGAGTCTAAAATGACGGAATAAACATCTATTTCATTCATTTATATTGTTGTTTTTTCGCTCTATTCAGGTTTAATGGTAATCCTGTTAAAAGGAATCTTGGTGATGGAAGCAAATCAAGTTGCTATATTAACCAAGTTGAGGAAACGAAGAGAAAAAAACGATATGCAACGTCAGTCCTATACGAAGGTTATAACTGGGAACTCAGAGCTGGTCAGACTTATAAGTAGGTATTTTCCATAATTGAGTAAACAATTATTGGTATTAGTTAAAAGTATATATGAATATTTTAGCTTCGTATTTGACCAAATAACCTTCTTCTCGTAATATCATTAATATGTTAACCATTTATTTATTTCCAAGTTACTACATCGTCACATCAACCCCAACCAGTGATGAAGTATTATTGCAAAGAAGCTCAGTCTCACAATTTGCAACTGAAGGTAATAACTATATAGCCCGTCTTCAATATTTAGTAAATCATATGTAAAACGAGTGAAATTGATTGCTTACTCATTCACAATAAATTAACTTCTTTCCGATGAATTTATGATCTGGCAAACATTTCTAACAATCGTAGTTTACTTGAACAAGTTCTTCTATTTTCTAGTTGGTTCTTTGGCAATATTCATTGCTCTGCCTATCGTCTCCATACTTCTCATCGTCATCGCTGCATCCGCTGTGATATTCATTCGTAGAAGATCAGCAGGACAGTCATCAGTTCAACAAAACAATGCAACAGTTCGTTATGAGGGAAATGCTGTAATTGCAAATGACGGACTCTATGAAGTTGCTGCCACAGGAAAGCAAAGTAAAGAAGTCGTGCCACAAACGCAAGGTGGGATAAAAATATAATTCGAATCCTGGTGGAAAATATAATTTGATAAATTAAGAGTGGATTCCAATTTGAACAAGAAACTCATCTTAAAACTTTCTATTTCAGATGATGTTCATCTTTATTCATCAATTCCAAATCGTCAATACGAAAACGTTGAAGAAGCATCAACTTAGATGTATCTACTGTAGAGATGTTTGAAAGATACGTTATTGTTTGAATCTAGTTTAGTTTGTCTTTTACATATTTTGGTCTCCAAGTAAAATGTCAATGTAAAAATGTTTAACATTTCCACATATTTCTGTTTACATTGCAGAATAGATGATCGAATTTCAGAAAAAAATGGTATATAAAGGCATTATGTATTTTCACGATGTTCTTTTCGGAAGGAATTAGACTACTATCCTTGTGTCGAATTATGTTTGAAATATTCAAATGTGAATTATTTAAATTTGCCTTGAATTATCAAATTAATTTTTTTTTATCATATATAGCCTATTCATTATTGTGCTTTATGCGATTTTAGATTTGTTTGTACTTATGTAGAAAGATGTGATCGTATGCATAAGTTATCTCATAAAATACCATACACTTTATATAAAATTTAATTGACAAAACAATCCTGTCCCCTATGGTAACGTTGATCATTTAACTAGAATACCAATATGCACCTTCATGCAACTATGCTTCAACATCTCCATGGTATGAAAATTTATTTTATAAAACGTTGGTTAATTTATAATCCTCGAAGTTTGATAATTAAAGTTTCTGAATGAAACTCGATTTCATTTTTGATATTATGGTTTAATTAGATTGTCATTCTTAAAACTCTTGCTATTCCGTCAAAAAAATGCTTTTCATCTTTTATTTTTATTTGTATTTACACTAAACATTTGTTTGTTCATTTTATTCTGGATTTCAGTCCAATTAAGTCAAATATTTCTGGATTTTTCGTGTTCATATTCTTGCTCACTACAGATACAAATATTCCAAATTTCAACTTTCTAGATTATCTGGGATTGGAAAAATCGAAACTTACAAAAATACAAGTCAACCTACTTCAAATTCCATTGGATTGATATCCGCCCGATAAAATATAGTGGTTGACTTATTCTGCAAGTACGGAGACACCAATAATCTGTTGTCTTATATCGTTTTTGCAATATATTTTGTTATTTCACTTTTATTTATACTATTTAGGATGATAACAGTCCAAAAATTTCAACGTAAGTCAATTAATGAAATAATAAAATTTAGTCGGAACTTAAGTCAAGATGACTAAATTTCGACTCATTTGAACTTCGTGTTGTTATTTATAGTATAAGCATATAGCACATCCTCAATTCCTGTTGGATGGTTTCTAGCATACCTCTTAAATAAGTTTAAACATTGCTTCTCAACGTTTTCAACTCGTGGCTAATTTTATTTACTTTTTTTTGGAGGCCCACTTTAAGATATTTTGAAAAACTGACATTGAATATATTTGTGATAAAGACATTTTGAGTCAAGATGACTTTAGACTGTGTTTTTATTTATCGAACAAGCAAATAGCACATCCTCAAATCCCGTAGGGTGATTTCTCACATAAGTTACATAATTGGTTATTTCTTAGCTAATCTTACTTATTAAGATAGTTAAATTATTATATTTATATTCAAATTCAAAAAGTATTAAAATGTTATAAGAATAAGGAATGAAACTATTGCGAGTGAAAGGTGACAAAACTGTTTTTGTTCGGTGTAATAATATTTGCCCAATATTTTGCGTACTAACGCGTGGTGTAATAATGCAGCGGTTAGATTTGAATCTAAACCGTCATTGGATTATCAGACATAGAGCAGACGTAGAGGTTGGCGGTTTATCGAACCAACTTGATCAAGGGACTATAGTTCAAATTGATAATTCGCGATGATCGATCGGTGTGCGTCATTTCCTGTATAGGCAATTATTATCTAAGATCTTATTTGAACGTCACAACTATTTATTTCAATTAATTTCTCTTTAGCTCTCTGTCTATTCCGTATTACGCCACACTTCATCACGAATCTTCGAGGCCAATCATACGGAGATCTTCAACATCACGAACCAGAATTCGATTCACTTTGAACACTCGACCAAATCATAACTACCCTGTATTGATCCAAGAAAAGAATTGTGCTGGGTTAGGGCCTGCTGTGGAAGCTGTTGGAAGTTGCATCACTGATATTGCAGGTGGGAAACATTGCATGATTATGACAAAAAAATATTAGATCTGTATATCAGGTTATGAACATGAACTTTAACTAATTTAACACACTTGAATTTCAGCTCCTGATTTCCTCCCTAGTCCGGTAATAAAACAGCAAGAAAATGAAGATAAAACTCGAGATATTACAATATTTCCTGTGGAAGAAAGTAATGGACCCGTGAGGTGAGTTAAATCTAGATAATTAATCAGATGGTCAGCGGGAGATGATATGCTGAGTATTGGCAGTAGAGTGTTATGGTTTACATTTCAGATTCTATAAAAAAAATGAAAGTTTTTCTCAACTTACTAGGTAATTATTATATATTTTACTCAGCTGCATATTTGTTATCGTGAAACTCGGCTACATTTCTATCAATGATCAACAGGGTTTTACGATTGATCGTTTGGTCGACGCTGAGGCTGCTGCTGAAGTTAAAACTCTTTCAGATGATGCATAATATATCGTAAATGCAATGAAATGGTTAGTATATTGTGGGGTTATGAGTATTCTGTGCTCATGTACTCTTTACTTCTCTTGTTTCAGGTTCAAAGGTGAATCCGTTAAAGGAATCTCGGAGATGGAAGCAAATCAAGCTGCGATTAGAACCAAGTTGAAGAATCAAAAAGGAGGAAACGTGACGCAGGTTCAAGGTCATACAAAGGTTATAACTAGGAACTCAAACCTGGTCAGGCTTAGTTCATCAGGTTAGTTTATCTAAAATATTAGTGATTCGTGACTTGATCTATACAAGTACATTGGATGGAATTATTTGCATAAATCAACTTCACATGTTTGTGATTAACATATTTATATTGAACTTTTCTTCATGTTTTAGCTGCACTATAACACTACTCTCTTTCCCAGTTACTACATCGTCACATCAACCCCAACAAATAATGACGTATTATTTCAAAGAAGTTCAGTACTGAAGGTAAATAGAAAAAATTGTTAACAATGGAAGTTTGAGTGATTTCCCTCTGCTAATATTTCTAGCGATCTTAATTCTGTTGAAGAGTTCAAATCTATTTTGAGAATTATATCTATCAATAAAACTCACGTTGATTCTATTTGCATATTCGAATAATTTGCAAAAGGGTTTATATATTATTTATACCAGCAGGGAGGTCATCAGCTCAACAAAGCAATGCAACAGTTCGTTACGAGGTGGAAGCGAGATTGTCGATGACGGACTCTATGAAGTTTTGGCCACAGGAAAGCAAAGTAGCGAAGTCGTGCCAAAAACACAAGGTGGAATATTTATGTAATAATGGTTTAAGTAGAATTTAATATACAAAGAGTTGATACCAATAAGCACAAGAAATTAATCTCCAAACTTTCTATTTCAGATGAAGTTAATCTTTATTCATCGATTCCAAATCTTCAATACGAAAACGTTTAAGAAGCTTCAACTTAGATGCATCCATTGTAGAGATGTTTGAAAGAATGTTATTATATGATTCTAGTTTAGTTTGTCTTTTATATTTTGGTCTCCAAATAAAAATGAAAAATAACAATAAAAAACACACATTTCTGTTTACATTGCATAATAGATGATCGAATCTCAGAAAAAATAGGATATAATGTCATTATATTTTTTCATGATGTTCTTTTCGGGAGGAATTAGACTACTATCCTTGCATCGATTTATGCTTGAAATATTCAAATGTGAATGATTTATATTTGCCTTGAATTGTCAATTTTATTCTTATTTAAATCATATAGAGCCTATTCATCATTGTACTTTATCCGATTTTAGATTTGTTTGTACTTTCTTTTGTAGAAAGATGTCATCGTATGCATAAGTTATCTCATAAAATATCAATGACTTTGTATAAAATTTAATTGACAAAACAACCCTGTCCTATGGAAAATTTGATCATTTAACTAGTATATTAATATGCACCTTCATGCAGCTATGCTTCAACAACTTCATGATATGAAATTTTATATAACGTTGATTAGTTTATAATCCTCGAAGTTTGATAATTAAAGTTTCTGAATGAAAATCGATTTCATTTTTGATATCATGGTTTAATTAGATTGTCATCCTTAAAACTCTTGATATTTCGTCAAAAATATTGCTTTTCAATTTTTGCTTTACTTTATTTTCATTTACACTAAACATTTTTTCTTTCATTTTATTCTTGATTTCAAAATGTGAATTTTAGTTCCATTAAATCGAATATTTCTGGATATCCTCTTGTGCAAATCTTTTCTCACTACAAATACAAATATACCAAATTCCATCTTTCTAGTTTATCCGGGAGTTGAAAAAGTGCAGCTTACAAAATAACAAGTCAACCCCCTCCACCTTACAAAGGATAGATCTCCGTCCATTAAAGTATGGTCCTTGACTTATTCTGGAAGTACTGCCACCAATAAAATATTGTTTTTGTTTTATCGTTTTTGCAAAAAATATTTTGTTATTTCACTTCACCTTATTTCAGAATATTTACGATGTTAACAATACTGAACATTTCAATGTCATTCAAGTGGAATTGAATGATTAATTGAATTGAATAATAAATTTTATTCTTGAGTCAAGATGACTTAATTTTGATCTAGTGTTTTTATTTATCGTACAAGCACATAGCACATCCTCAAATCCTGTCGGATGGTTTCTCAGATACATCTTAAATAGGTTAAATGATTTCAATTCACAATGTATTTTCTATGAGTAAACAATGAAAATATTGTGAGTGAAAGGTGAGAAAGCGGTTGAGTGTTCGGTGTAATAATATTTGCACAAGATTTTGCGTACTAATGCGCGGTGTAATAATGCAGCGGTTACATTTGAATCTAAATCTTTTCCGGATTAGCTGCAGGTAGCAGACGTAGATGTTAGTGGTTCAAAGAACCAATAAATTGGTCAAAACATTGACCAGTTAGGGACATAAACAATTTATATAAAACATTGTTTTCATCTTGAATAGTAAAGGTTTTCTTGAATATAAAGTAAGATTGAGCTGATTCTCCCTTGAAGTATTGTTCATTGCATATTGTTACAAAGATTCAAGATGATTTCTCAAGAGTATCTGATCATCTGCCTGATAATATGCACGCTTGTTCCGAAAAGCATTCAACAAAGTAAGTAAGATTGAATGAAATACATACTTCATATTTTCTATGAGTTAAGAATTGTGTTAGTTTATATATCGTAAAAATGGGTAAAATATTGGGTCTGATTTCATATAATATGAATTATTCAATATTTGTAATACCCCTTTCTTCAACTTATTACCAAGTTGGGTACTTCAAGGATGACAGGTAAAAATCACTGAAAATGAAATGAAGGGTGTGGGACAATAATGTAGATCCTCCTTTATATATATATGATATAATTCGTATATATTGTATATGGATCTCTTCTGATATATAGTTCAATATAGTTCATTTTCTAATAATAATATTTTCATAATTTGTTGCATAAATGAATCTTTGATACATATAGTTCAATATAGTTCATTTGCTAATACTTATGTTTTTTTTATTATAGCTTGTAAATATTTGTTTAGTTTCTCAAAGAATGAACCGTTCCGCTACATAATAAATTTAATATTTTACTACCTCATGGACGAGTGTTATCGTGTTACGAATATTTACTTTGATTTGAATCCAGTAGATTGAATTGCTGCGGTAACGATGGATTCAGTGCTAGTTTGTCATGAACAAGCTGCCTCACATACTCTAATGCAGGGGTTTCAAACCTTTCTTTTGCTCCACAACCCTAAAAAAAATTATTTGCCCTCGCACCCCTACAAAAGTAACAATTTTTTTAAGATGAAATATTTTAAATGAATAAATAAATTATTATTTTAATAATTTTTTAATGTATAAGCAAAAATAAAACATGTATAGATAGAGGCTTCTTGAACTTGTGTTAATTTGATTAAATTTAAGAATTAAATCCGAGGAAAGAAAGAAAAATAAGTATAACGGCTGATTGGAAGAATATGTATTGTAATACTATTAAGTATATAATACATAAAAAACGAAATGTAAATCTCTCTCGCACCCCTGAAATGCTTTCTCGCACACACAGGGGGTGCGTGTACCCCTGGTTGGGAACCCCTGCTCTAATGTAATGTAATTTTCTATCAAGTTTTCCAAATCTAAACCTTTAAATGGAATGTTATGCTATACGTTGCCCACGTAACCCTTTGTTTTTTGATAAGAGAGAACAAACGTCTATTTACACAATGACCATATTAGATGAAAACGAGAGATTTGAACAAGATATGAGAAAGAGAGCAAGTGACATGTCTCTGATATTTACCCAATCACGTAAAAACAAAATCATATATTGTAGACTGACCTTCCGCCCCAAGGATGGTTAGTTTTAAAACATATAGAATGAAGTATTATACATAGCATTGTAAATGAGAGAAAGTGGATATTGTAGTTTCCTGGTTTCGATGCTGGTAAGGGTTAAGGGGAATGCAATTGAATTGCCGCTCAATGTAATAGAAAGCAATGACGAGATTGCTGTGTAATATAAACAGTAACGTACAGTATGACTTCATTTAGTTTATATGATATAATTTATGTGTATCGTAAATGGATCACTGTACAGGTAGAAATAAATATAATCAATCACTATAGAGTATTTTGATAACTGTGTGGCAAATACTAATTTGTATTTGATTGTTTGACAAAGGAATAATCGTCATATGTAACTTCTCATTGTTTGTTTGTTGATGAAATAAAATAAATTCTAAATACATATATACACATATATATATATATAAGGGGGTAGATATTCTTGCCTTAATATTGTAACTTTAAATATTTGTACCTGTGTATATCGTGACATTTTCTCATATTTTAAAATTAGATAGAAAGTTAAATTTGGTTCTCAAAGAAAGAGTCGGAAGCTTCATAATAATTTAGCGACAAAATCAGACAAAATGATCCTAGTACCGGACCAATATATATATGTATATTTAGGTGCCTAAAATATGTAGTAAATAGTGAGTGTTGAATGACTTGATGTAATTGAAAGTAATTATTGAAAAAGGAAAATATTTTTCATATTCGAGCACAATCGAAATAATATTATATTATGGATTCGGTGCAGGATAAATATGATAGAAATGTAGTATGTAAAACAAGTGACCAGATAGAGACATAAGCAATTTATGTAAAACAGTTTTTTCATCTAGAATAGTAAAGGTTGCCCTCAATATAAAATAAGATTGACCTGATTCTCCCTTGAAGTAGTGTTCATTTCATATTATTGTGTAGTTTCAAGATGATTTCGCAAGAGTATCTGATTATTTGCTTGATAATATGCACACTTGTCTCAAAAAGCACTCAATAAAGTAAGTGAAAGTGAATGAAAAACATACTTTATATTTTCTATTAGTTTAAAATTGTGTCTGCTTGTATAACGTAAAAACGCCTTATCGTGACTGAAATTCATAGAATATAAATTAATTAATTGTTGTACTTCCCTTTTCATTAACTTATTACCGAGTCGGGTACTTCAAGGATGACCGGTAAAAACCACGGAAAATGAAATTAAGTGGTTGGGGTATACACAGAGACAATAATACCGATTCTAATTCATATATATATAAATATATTATATAATCCGTATATATTGTATTTGGATCTCTTTTTTAGTGGAAATTTTTATTTGGATATATATTTCAATACAATTCAGTTGTTTCTAATACATCTATTTCCATAATTTGATTCATAAATGAGTCTTTGATACATAGTTCAATATAGTTCATTTGCTAATAGTAATCTTACGCTCTTAAAACAAATATTTGTGTTTATATGTCATCTCATACGTATTTATGGCATATAAATCAACTCCTCTTTTTTGACGGAGTCTGGAATTTTCCTTGCAGTCATGTGATATTTTGTTTCCAATTTCTCCTACATGTTGACGTAATAGGGTCAATGCATAAGCATATATTGCATATATGCATATATTTTGGATATCGAACCTGTCCACTAGCTTCAGCCTTTTCTGGGCATTTTAACATCGACTTTTGCTCGTTTATCAATGTTACATGAATAGATATATTTGATCGAGCGTTGCATATTGAGTGACAGTTAACAATAACATGTACATTGTCGTTTTCCATATTGATCTGAGTTTTAATTCTTTCTAGATCCAACTAATACAGTTACTGTTGGAAATTACAAATTGGAGAGATTTGACATTGCAAAGACTTTTACTGCTGCAAAATCTGCATGTGAAGACAGGAACGCTTGGCTAGTAGAAGTGAAAGATTCAACGATTAATGCTGGAGTAGTTTCGGTCATAAGGCAAGGATTTTAAATATATTTTGGGGATTACAAGATATGTGTTCAATATTATGCACTTTAGGCGCACGTATTAATCTAAATTAATCATTTCAATAGTGGAGGAACAGGTGGATACTGGATCGGCCCGCAGGACGTTGGCACGAATAATTGGGAATGGAATGATGGAACACCACTCAGTTTCGAAAACTGGTTGAGCATATTTCATTATTTATACCTAGCGTCTGTCTACACAATTTCAACGTTGAAAATTTCGCTTGAAAAATTAAGATTCCATTATCCTGTTCGGTATTATAATGTATCCGACAAAACTATTTGTACTGGATTTGAATTATTAAAAGATATCAAAATCCCGATTCCAATGCCCAATTCGTCTTTGTCACCCATAATATTTTTTCATCTCTCGCTACAATGTTTTCGAGATGATACGGCAATTAGTAAGGTTTGTTGAAGAATAGATTGATAATCTGTAACGCAGAGGATATCGTCAGGATATTCGTAAAGAATGTCTAGACGTGTGATATATTCATGTTATCAACATAATACAACTTTTGGAATATATAATTTATGTTCCAAACGTAGTTTTCATTTGTTAACAGGAACAGTGGAGAACCAAATTACCTTTACGAGGATTGTGTCATTGCTGGTGTCGTTTTAATTGGTAGATGGTATGATGTTGCATGTCCTTCAAGACGGAAATATATTTGTCAGACGGGTGAATCTTAATTGCCTAAATAATAACAATTTCGATTTTGAAACAGTTTAAGTTAATCGAAATATGCTATGCAACAAAAATATATTTATTCTCTATTACAATAAATTAGTTTGAGAAAGGTAAGAAAACAAATTGAATCAATAAAACATTTAAGTAAGAAAGTTGACAGACAAGAAAATTGACTTGTTTTGACAGTTTGACAATTTTGAAGCAAGGTGGAAATCATAAAAGATTTTTCTTAATGGAGATAATGTCGAAAAATTGTCGTCCAGTCATATTTCTATTGATAGTTCCTATTGATAGCTTTGAATTACGATTTTCGAACTCAAAAATCTCCACTTCTGGCACACATGGACTGAATTTTGCAAGGCGACCTCTAGCAACTGTTCTCCATAACAAACATTCTTTTTGCAGATCGGAACACAATAGTCTTCTTCAATAATCTCGAACTAGTCTTCTTTTCGTACAATGCTGATGGATCTGATCTGAGGAAGAATTTCGACGACGCTTCAGCTTCCTGTAATGCAAGAGGATCAAGATGGGTTGAGGTAAAAACACAGGAACTTGATGTGAAATTGGACCAAGAACTGAATTTCAGGTGATAATATTACTAGAAGATAATAAAATGAGAGGATAAGCAGCACTTCATGTTATCGCTCAATATCGAGAGAATTATATATCTCATTTGGGTAGGGTAACACATACGGTTGAAATGTTGTAGTTTGCCCTATTGTAACTGGTAAAATAAACGCTACCTATGTAAATACCATATTTATTATTTCAAGAGGATCCGAAACAAGTTACTGGATAAATGGAAATGATCGTGATTCTGAGGGAACTTGGATTTGGGGAGATGAAACAAACATAGATGCAGGTTACACATCCTGGTGAGT
>JAUELA010119691.1:0-16359 GCA_031471845.1 Boltenia villosa | reverse complement strand
GGACTTATCGTAAATTATAAAATGTATGGATGCATAAACGTATTACAAATCAACCAGTGAAATAAATTATCAGATATGGATGCATATTGGCACATTCCTATTGCTTCGCAATTGCAATAACGGTAAAACATTTCATTTGCGATACCAGGTTATTCCCCTGGTAGCTCAAGGAAGGTGCAGAGCCAGCTATTATGTCAATAGAGGCGTTAAGGGGGCGAGGCGTGTTCTTCTGTTCCTGCGAGACATAAATGTAAATAATAAATTAGCGCGCCTTCAATCAACATCAAACTCTGCGTTTGTTGAACGAAAACAAACTTTCGAGGTTTCATGTAATATAAATAAAAATGTTCATGTAATTTAGACATTTTGAATTTCGTTTCAAATCGCGCCATTGATTCGTTTTCATATTGATTACAAACAAATCCGACTAAATTTGGTTTGCTTAATATGGTCGTTCTCATATCAACAAACTGTGCTGAAAAACACATTATTCCAATTAAATATTCCTACTTCTTCTAGATCTTGCAACAATCCCACTTTCAGAATTTCAAAAATAGAGGCGATATAGTTAATATTATTACATATAAGCAACAAACGTTTCATATATTGTAAGCTTCCTTTAATATCATATATTGTCGTATATACAATGTACACACTATAGCAAATATTCAGGAAACTTTATCAGTTATAATGTCAATACTGCAATCATATGTACATGAGCACTTGCATTCCCACATGCTACATATTTGATCGCAATCAAAAATATGTTTTTTATGGGTTTTAATAGACTGATGAAATTCATACCATTCCTGCTTGAAGTACGATAAATCAATTGGCAATTCAAGATCAACATAGGTGCTCGAGACATTGGAAACATACAACTAAGGGCGCAATACTCGATATCGAAGACGGATAACGGAAATTCACGAGTAGAGTTACACTGAAAGTAAAAATATAAAACTCCTGGTTTTAACTTCTATCCTCCTTAAACCAGTTACTGTTTTTGCTAATTGACACCATCAATTGATTTTGTTGTTAATTAGGCTAAATCAATCTAATTTGGTACAAAAATATCCCAAGGATAGAAAACCCTGCTAGGGCTCTCACTACACTGATAACTCCAAGCAGAACAGGCTTATACACCCAAAGTCGTGGGGTCACCGAGCACCGAGAACGTAAGAAAATGAAATTTATTATGGAGGCACAAACGCACCTCGATGACGACAAAAAATGCACAAGGAATCTCGCTGGGTGTTTTCGTGCACATGCGCGTTTTATGGTAAACGGAATGGAAACATACCCGTGTGGAATACAAATACGATCATTATCTAACGCTTCTGTAACATAATTTCTTTATGTATTCACGGTCTGGCTACAGGAACATTCACTCGTCGCTATGATGTAATCGCGATGTAATATTGTTCTCTGAAGCATGAAGTAACTCAATTGAAGAAAAGTATTTCTGTAACTTATAATGTCTGCTCGTTCTAAGCTATATATTATGTTACATAAACTTTATTAGCGCTACGCTAGTTGAATATGCTATTAATGTTACAAGGATGAATATAGTCTAATATGAAATCACCAGAAGAATTACTCAAAACAGAGAATAAAGCTACTGCAATTTATATTTCAACTTCTTTATTGTCCGTGATCTAATCATTTTAATTTCGACTGCTCATAGAAAATCTTTCGTTACCAATGATGTGTGCATAATAATTATGAGATTGGATTTTTTTTTCTAAGCAGGACACTGTGCGATGCCCGGCTTTGCCTACATTTTCATGTACATTTTTAACGCGTTACATATGAGCCAACATTACGAAAGAATGCGGCGTAGAAAAAGAATAAACAATTCGTATTGTATTGGTTAATATAAAATTTCTCTGACATCAAGGAACTCTCGCTTATTCATTCCAGTTCGTCAGTATCGTAATACTGCCACGGGTGTCCGCGTGATTCTACAAACGGTGAGGAGATGATGAAATATGAGATTAATTCACTTGATCTTAGCACGGTTACTTACGCCTTAAAAAAGGTTTCGCATAAACACTAAACACCTAATTATTGAGATTTGTTTCTGTACGTTCTGTACTCTGAACAAAGCAAGATTTAATTCTCCAAAACGTGTTACATTGTTGACCTACGAAACTGACTTAACGAGGCCACATTGTCTGCAAACAATATGAGCAAACATTGTGAAGGGAAACATTCTTTGTTCGGGCACAAGACTGTTACATTTCAACTGTTGACTCTAGTGATCAGACTGAATAAAGATCTATTGTTGACGAAGGTCTGACGAGACGGGGTCAAAGGGCAAAAGAGGGCCGAGAAGCAGTTCTGAGATATATGGGCCTAATTCAATTGACATTTGTTGACAAGGCGCAATGGCTGTCGCTTATTTCAAGAGAGGCGTTATTTGGGCGAGATCTCCTTGTTATTTATTAACCTTCGGTTCCTGCTCAAAAAAAGAGAAGTGTCTATAAACCACGCACTGATCTTCGCTTCTAAGGCTGGAATACACGTACGCGGTAAACGCACGCGTTTTATGGTTTGTTTCATTACGTAATCGAACGCGTGGTTGTAATGAAACAACCAAAAAAACGCGTGCGTTTACGCGTAAGTGTATTCCAGCCTTTACTTCTGAAAATCAACCGTCTATTTCTATTATAATCATTTTATTATATTATCACCACCGACCGATTGGGAAGAAATAATTTGAATATTTTAATATTGCACCTGCTTTTTTTGGTTTACTCACGGAGGTTTATCAAAGTTAGTTTGTTTCGTGATTGTAAATAATCTGTGAAAAAATTTGTGAAATAATCGGTAAGGTAGTATGTGTTTTAAAAAAACAAGTATAGAACTGGAAAATTCAGCTAGCATATATATTTAGAATGGCGTATGTTAGCTCTCAACTGGGGTGAACTTGGAAATGGACTCAAATAAAACCATCAATGATTAATCCCTCATTACTTCCTTTTTCCATGAGTTTTGCCACGTACTGGAAACAAGAACAAAGAAATAGCAAGTTCTCGAAAATAGTTTCCCCAGTGGGGCGTCAGGGAACATTTTAAATTCTAAGTATATACGGTAAGTTCGTACATTTGATTTGGCCATGTAATTAAGAGCGTAAGACAAAAGTAATACGAAAGTTTTCGTTTCTAAAATGATTGCGCCAAGTGATGATATATTTTTAACGTTAAATTTTAAAGCATCAGCTTTCCCCTGGACCTGTGTAGTTTAAATAATGTAAGGAATGTAAGCTTGTCTGCACGCAGCTAAATGTTTTAGGTCTCGAGATTTCATATTAGCCTATCTGTCTTCGTCAGGTGAAGGAAGGTGAGAGTGAAATTTAAATCATATTCTCCTGTTTATTTCGCCAGTCAATGTTTTTGACTATGTGAAATAATGTCAACTATGACGCATTGTATTGCTCGTCATCTCGCATAGTTAGCTGATGATGAGGATAGGTTTTGGACGAACAGAACGATAAACTCCAGTCGCGCGGTTACCAGGTGATTCCCCTGGTCCTTCGGGATAAGTAGTGGTGTGGGATACGGATGCAAATGACGCACAACGGTGATACATAATCTGATGTATGGTTTTTAGCGATTACGAATTGGAAATTGGGTACACAAATAGTCTATAAGGAACGATGATCAACAAACTCGTATATTTCCACAATTTTACTATTTTAGGGTTATTTTTTATCACTTTTAATGCACCCATAATGCGGAAATTTGGCAAGCTTGTGAATATCGATTTTGTGTTGGGTTGAATCGACATTTCAAAATTAAGAGGGGAAATGTTTGATTTAAAGTTCAATTCATTTCCCCGGAATAAACCGAGTACCGAGTACAATTTTTTCTAGAATATGATATAATGGGTGACGTATTTCAAGATTATCAAGCAACCAGAATATATTTTATATTCACCGAATCATATTCCCCGAATCATATTCCCCGAATCATCTTTACCGAATCATACAAAATATTTTGCTAAATGTTGTGAAACATAGTTGATTACATAATTTGTATTGTGCATCTATATTTTATTATCCGATAATGAAATCGTTAATCAAGCTACTATTACGTCTTTTTGGCATATATCATTATTCTACTATTGGATATTACGACACCAGTGTTATTGTGATTCGCCTGGCTGCACAAACATCACGTAGAAGATGTCAGTTCATAATAACTATATTTGAGTCAGTTGCCAGTAAATATTTTCTCTCTTTTTAATGAGTGTTTTCTCGAAATATTATTGAAATTGAGTTCATTTGACGTTGACACCCACGTCATCGTCCATTGTTGATTCTGCCGATCTAGCTTCAGGAACAACTATTAACATTATTATTGGATACAGTTTTTTCTCACATTTCAACATAATTGCTCATCAACACATTCAATCATATTTTCAAGGACGGTCATGAAATATCTTTTATTATATTTATCATTTGGGTATGACGTGCCTCGAGTTTTGTACATGTTTTTATGGATCATGTTTGTACACACTTATACATATATAGAGAAAAGCCAACCTGCTTCACTTTAGAATTGCGTTAGATGAGGAGGGCGAGAATTCGTTGAAGAAGATACGACAAAGGTTGAATAGAAAATCGAGTGAGAAACAACAAGTCAGCTCAACTGAACATAGCTCGCTACAAGAAAAATAGCCAAAATGCGAATCGTTCGTTAGTAGAATAGCACATAAATTTAAAATATTTGTTACTTCGGGAACTCGCGGGAATTCAAGCTAATGAAGCTTTTAAGAACACGCAGCGCTATTCACTGGTCTGAATAAATATAGCTTGAATATTTATAAAATTAACCCTAACGTTGGTAACATATCTTGTAAAAAAAACGAATAAGTGTGTTGAAAAATATACGCCTAGTTTAATGTCGTACAGTAACCGGTTCATCCTTTTCCTGTTTCTAGTTATGGCTCTAGTTTATAGCGCAGTTCAGGATAATAGCCAATATATACATATATATAGCGTGTAAGTCTTGATTGCACACAGGTAAATATTTCATTTCATAGGGTTCCGCTCGATCACAAACTTATTGTTCTGTTGATTAATAAGTTATCTATAATGTTTCGTCTGGAGAACTTGTTTACTATATGATCGAGCATATGAAGTAAGACTATGAGACTGTGTCCTATAATATTTTGCTTATCTCAAGTTATCTGAACAATGTATTCATTGAAAATTTTCATGTCGAAATCGCCGCTAGATTACCAGATATTCGCTCCCTCCCATGGTCCCTTAATTAAGGCACTGGTGTAAGGTATGCATGTCAATATTGCACCGCGATAATACGCTTATAGAATGCGACCCGTGTGTCATATTACAAAAAAGTAGAGGCGTGATGTGGGCTTTACTAAGTTGCAAAACGCACCGGATTCATGATTCTAAGGTTTTGAGACATTTAACTTTACCACAATGGTATACCAACCCAGTACCACCTCGGAATGCCGGGATATCCTTATATTTCCGGTCGATAATATTATGCATCTCGATATCTATTACGAGAATCTATTGCTTAAAATCTTGCTTTATAAAACTCATATCCTGAAGCACTTGTATGTTCTGTTTCCAAACTACAATTCCGTATTAACCGCTTACTACGAACTAGCGACGATAAATAAGGCAATTAATCATTACATGCTGGCTTTAGAATATTTTGCCCTAAAAATTATTTATTTTCAATACCTTTCTGACAACATCCGCCATTAACCTCAAGCTTAAATATAACTGAGAACCTTTTTCTCTTCTCTTTGGTTATCTCGAAATATGTATGAAAGGTAATATACACCGCTGAAAACCTAGACCCTTAATTTAAATCATGTGCGCACTTTACGGCTGTTCAAAGTCTCTTTGTAACGAGCTGGTTAAACAATTCCTTCTCGACAGCGCACTTCGGTACAAGCAATAAATTCTATAGGGAAGTGGTCGATTACGTTGTTTTCGAAATATAAACCTTTTGTGTACTTTGTTCAAAGCAACCTTAACTTCTAATTCGACTTGTTTATAAGTATTCGAAGTCGAAAACATTACATTCAGGTTTTAATAAAAATGTACATGTTGAGACGTTTGGAGGAGTAAAGTTCGGGCATAGGTTTTGGTAATTTTTAACCAGCAATTCATCGGGTTTGCCATATTTATAAACTTATTTAAAAAATTGAAGATCCCAATATTCTGATGTATCTAATTCTAATTTATAGCATTCAAAGCAAAATTGCCGTTCCAATATGTTACAATGTTCACAATGAGGTCACAAAAAAGGCAGAAGTGGTTTACAGCCGATATATATGTATGTTCAAGTACTGGATCAAACGCGCTTCGCGTCCTTCGCTTCTCCTTTTATTTGTATACATGAAAATGTTTTAAACACTATAAAGGAGAGATGACTCCAGCGTTACTTACATTACCGAATTTAGACATTCGGCGGCAGGCATTGCGCCTACATTGCCATCCAGTCTCCATAACTTGCAGCGAAAACGTAGAACTTCTCTGCGGATTTAGGTGCAATCGGTTTCCATAACTGAGTGCAATAACCTTTACTTGATAATCTATTTGGAGAGTTAGGAGGAGCAATATAAATATACATCAAGAACTTCTTCACAGGTTCGTTTACATTCGTTATTATGTTATCGTGAGTCCTAATGTTAGGACAGGGTAGAAGGTAAAAAATGAGCTCAGACTGCAGTGAATGTAATTTAAGGGCGTTTTCAGGGCGTAGCTAGTTGTGCCAGCCTAATATTTCCCCTTCAATTAGGATAGGTGTATTTTATGTAAGATAGTATGTAAGATAGTATTTTATGTAATCTTTTTTCTTTTAAATTCGAGCGAGTATCAACTGGTTCTGACTTGTTCATCTAGTACTGTTTTTAACATTTTATTATTATTACCGAGCACAGTTTCCGTGTTTACTCTTCTACATTCCTAACTGTTGAGGCGATTGCGCCATCATATGAAATGATGGATTGAGTTATGAAAAAACTATAAAAAATTCAAACTGGTGAAAAGAAGAGTCCAGTACAAATATACATTTTTTCAAATTAACTTTAGCTATGCTTTTCCTTGTTTATCGTTAGGAAATTCATTGGTGAATATGTAGTATATTAACATAGTAAATGTATATTATGGATATAATCCAGCTCATGTTTACATAATTTGCCAGTTTTCAATTGGTTCAGGGATATGCACTGCTTTAGTTCATGAACTATTAAGTCAGGCCACTTTCGTCCAGATCAAACCAGTTTGAACGAATATAAGTAACTTATTGTTTAACTTTAAATAAAACCTCTGCAATACCTCAGTATTCAACCAGGGGATGAACCTCTGGATAATATAAATTCTTTTTTTTTATTCGGAAATGTATAACATTGGAAATTCTCTCTTTCGAATATATCATCCCATTGCAAGATTGAGTGTAAAATATTATATAGTATAATTAGTAGACCATGGAATTGAAAATATATACATTTTTTATATGGACTATATTCTGCCTGTATCAGGATTGACTTAAACGCTTGACTAATCATGAGTGATGGTCATAACTTCCGTGAACTAAGCAAGATTCTTAAATATCCCTCTTGATCCCCCTCTAGTGAATGAGTTTATACGGTTGACAGTGGATTGATTTTGAACGAAACAATTCAATTGATATATTGAATTAAGAACAAGATAATATAATTATCATCAAAGATGGAAAAAAGTACAAAGTAACGTTCATGATACCTGTGAGATGCTCAAATGCTATACGTGAGGAGTTTTTAAACGAATCTTTAAGATGAAATAACGAAACACAACCATGGGTGGTAGTGGTGAAGTAATAATGACATTCTAATACAATTAGCGGAATTCAAATATTCCTTCTTCAATGCTGAATTTGTTAAATAAGCCATTTTCGTATTTAATTCCATACGTATGCTAATATGTTCGTGAGCCTACAAACTAATGTGCGTTTGGAAATGTATGGATCACTGATTTGCATTCACACGTTGGAAAATATCCGCCATTCTTTTATTAGCGGGAGTTTCGAATTTGGCGCGCACATCTCTATTATATAACCAAGTTCGCGCCACAATTTGTTAGTTGTATTTGCATTTCAGTTTGGAAATGTCTTTGTCACCAATGCCGTGTTTTCATATTGCGAAAAGAGAATTGCCAGATTGCAGAGTAGTGAATTAAAAGCCAGTTGAGTTAGGGCCGTTCAGGCACCATGCCGATTTGTCGTTGGTCGTTTGGGCGCTAAGAACCTTAAACCTATTTGCATTCCGTTTTTTATTAACAAATGTATTGCTTCCAAACAGATTGAATAACATTTATCGAAAAAAGTTTCCTATTGTTGAAAACGTACGTTTATATCTACTGCTATAATATTCATCTATCAAAGGAAACAAAATGGCAAACGGTTTTCATGATTCACATGGGGAGAAAAGAAGAATATTTTCAAACTACAAAAATGAGTTGGATATAAGTCCTAAATCAAAACCGTGTGGTTGCTCTTGCAAATTTCATACTAGAATGATGAGCATAACACACTGTATGAAATTTGTGCAGGTCAATATGCTGAAGTATAGGTCGGTCACATCGTCTGGTGAAGACACCAAATCAAATTCATCACATGAAAAACAGAAAAAATCATATGTGAGAATTGACTTTATTAGCAGTCGCGCACTGAAAATCGAGACATTCTGGATTAAGATAAGAGAAATACCAGATGACTCTAATATATACCCGGAACAAGATAAGTCTATGGCCTTGTTTGAACGGTCAGAAACTAGTGGAAGGCATATGCAATTAGTCGTGAGACAAATTGCTAAAAGCTTTCAAGAACTCATCAAAAGGACTAAAAAAGTGAGTCGTCATGGAAGAGCTCCGTATATGCACGAGAGCCAACTAAATAATCATAATCATAGACTTTATCCGCATTCTCGAGACAGAGTAAATAATATTGGAATAATCCCATGTGCACACGATAAGAAAGGTGTAGAAGTTTCAAGATTTCAAGTTGGAAAAAGAATAAACTGTCGATACATTGACATGTGTTTTATATTAATATCAGTTTACTACACAAACTTCAACGATGCCACTCAAAACAATACAGAACAGCAAGCTAAATTAGTTGTTGAAATTTTGGACTTGCTACTGTTGTTTTATAGCTTTAACCAACTAATTACCAACATCAAACCGAAATTGAGAAGAAAGATACGAAATACCGTCAAAGTCGTATCTTACATATTTGTGCAAAAACGAAATAAAGTCGTAAGGAAAAAGATAAGTACTCGTCGAATACCGCAAAATGCTTATACTCAAGACGAAGAAATACTGGAGGACGTCTTTCACATCTCGGAAGATCCAGAGATACAACTCATGCACCCTCCGTTGATGCGATCTGCCGAACTGAACGTTCAAGGTGATTCTTATTTATTTAACATCGTTAAGTATGGAAAATATATAAATGTCAATACAAAACGGGACTATTTATTGGTAAACAAACTTTTGATCCAATCATCCTTACAACTAATTCTTATATTTCGACTGTTTAACAGTTATATTTAAACGTATATTTCTCATACGGTTTCTGTTTATTCCATTGCTTTTCAATGCGTTGAAAATAGGACGGTACTGGGATCAGTGTTGTCACATAAATATTTTTAATAGGTTGTTTTTAGGAGGTTTGCTTGATTTCTGATGCCAAACTAGACTGCATTATGAAACGTACTATGAGAAAGTGAGATTAACTCTTCAGTTTTAACGAACTTATCCCATATTTATTAAATATAGTGTGGAAGTATTATATATGGGTTCCGAGAATTATGTTTTCAAATTTTTGACTAGCGTATAACATGTATTTGTAGATGAAGGAAACCGGATTCTGAGCTTCCGAAGGAGAAGCGAACTTCGGTCTTTTGCGGGAAACCTCGCCAGATATGGATTTTTCTTAAACCACTCAAATTTCGTTGAATGCTTCAGGTACAATGTTCACTCTTAAATTAAGTATGAAAATGCTGAAATCCCCTTAAAGTAATACCTTTTGTTCGCCTGGTTGAGCCACAATGCACCATATAACGTTGAACGGTGAAGTATATCTAAGTTTAGACTCCTAATCGACCATAAAGTCTAAGTTTGCGTGTGCTGTGGATAAAATGATATATATGTTACGGTAATTTTGATTAACCCATGCAAAATTATCAGTAAATGGGATGCATTAAAATTAACCCTGACCCTAACCATAACCCCTAACCGTTTGTAACTTGAATAATTGCAAATGTCAACACGCTGGTTAATAAATTTAAGATAAATGTAATTGGTATGCATGCACACATTTACCACTACAAGGTATTTTTTCGTATCCGTGTAGCTGCAGTGTCCGTTGGAATGTCAACCATACTCTTTGCCATAATCTGCGTGGACCAAACTGGCATGTCTCCGGTTGTGAGTATGCAAGGTAAACCATTTTAATTGATCCTATTCATTACACTAATTACGTTTTTAACTAGTTGTCTGTCATACCCAGATTACGCGCACGCTCATGAGATTAAAGGTCAACATTGCGCAACTTCTCTTTGATGTTACATCACACAATTTGAATTAATAGGGTGTTTCGCAACTTCTACATGGCATATATAAATGCCTATTTTACTCCTTTGTTTAGTACTGATCCCTTTCCCGGAGAAAGCACAGAGAGATTTAAGTGGATAAGAAACATCATTTAGCACTTGGTTGAAGGAATTTTCCTATTCTATTAGTTTTGTCGCACTTTGTTATGCATGGAAGGGCGGGTGAAAAATAAGCATATAGGCATATACAGTTAGTCAATTTTGAGATGAACAGGAATTTTAGGGTGAGGATTAAGATAAATGAGTATGGATGTTTTGATATTCTTTTTTAGAGTATACTTTGATACGCCGGCTGGCACCACCACCTGGTGTACGCGGATATCCTTAGACTAGTCACTGCTTCCGAGGCATCACACCACCTGGACGACGACATCTCATGACGCTTTGGATTGGTGTACGCGTACACTAACAGGTGGTGTCTGCCGCGGACGTATTGAATTAATACCATATTTGATGATGTGCTGTGATCAACCAAATCGGATTTTCCAGGGTACCTCTAAATTTACTATTCAATAAATTCAAATAACTGCAAGTTTCTACCAAAATTCAAAATATACAATCGTTCAAATTTTAAATTTTTTTATTTTCATTAGCAATCGATCTTTGAGTGGACTTTGGGACGCAATATATAAATAAATGTATATGTATGCATTTAGATGCATTTAGATGGGTTGTAATTACAAATAATGCTTTCAAATTGTCAAATCTTACCTTCTAACGAAGTAAATTTACTAACTTTCTATCACCACGGCAAATTTCATTGGGATTTTGAGGAAATAGCAAAAGGATTGCATTTGATTACCCTTAAGAATATATTTTTACAGTACTTTGGTGCAGGATGTTGCAAATCATCGTCAAGTTGAGTCTGACACTCCTGGCAGAATATCAGACGATATCGGGGACCCTCCTGGGCAGCAGAGCATCTACATCCCACCTGGTAGGATGATTTGTTTTCAGTAAACAGGGTTAATGCATTTATATGGTGGGAGGGGGGGGGCTACTCAGTGTATGTCCAATGTGCATACTAGTATGGAGTCAGAGACTCTATCACCTATCCATTGGCAAATTTCTAGCAATTATTTAATTATATTTGGACATTTTAACTCCACCTTTCATTCACAATCTTACCCTCACGGACCGTACTTGTTGGAACTCATCATTGTATATTATTATGACTGCTTGACTGAGAAGAAGTTTTAGGTATTATAAATAGTGACACATTTACGGTGAAAACATCAAGAAAGTGTATTTGCTAACATGCCTATATATATGGCTCTCTCTACGAAATGCAGAGCGAAAAATTGAATTCTAACAAACACGATTGGAAAATAAATCCAATACTTTTATTTATCTGATACAATATTCACGCAAACAACACAAAATGAAGATTGCGCCATCTTTCAAATATTTGCGCAACGAAAGAGCTGACATTGAACAGGTGCATGGCATAACCCATAATGACGCAATAAATGGGTATATCAACTGAGGTTACGAGTTACAGGAAATGGCTTTTCTGTAATCGCTCACTCTGCATATTTGCTTAGAATGATGAATCTGCAAATAATGTTACGCAACTAGACTCCAAGTTGTCCGGTGAATGAGCTCGAGGGAATTTGAGGTTAAAATTCAAGTGCTCGCACATTAATGAATCATGTATCACTCGTGTCGGCTTCACTGCCATTTACCAAATTTTTGACGCCGTATGTTTTCAATGCTCATTTTCAGCCTTACAGTTTTTTTTTGTTTTACATAAGCACGTAAAAATTTAATGCGGAATAAAAATAATGTCCCACGATGTTGCGTAACTCATACTTTGTGGTCCTGTGCGTCACTCACTTGGCACATGATTAGGAACACATCTGCAAATATTTGTAAAAACAGATGTTTGGAAAAAAATGAAACTAATGAAAAATTTGCGACCGACGAGGAAACAAAGCACAGTAATCAAAAAGAATTTATATCTTTAAACATTTATGTTGAATTTCTCATTTCATGAGACCTGTATTTTTACTCTCCAATTTATTTCTCCGAAGCAACAAATCTGCCTTATGCCTCTTTCACACTACGGTAGATTTTACGGTAGAATTGCATATTTACAAAGTAAAACAACACAAATGGTTATTTGCAAATAAGCACGACGGTAGTTCTACTTTGCAAATCAGCTTTTGCATAGTTTTACTTTGTAAATAATTAAATCTTCGCCAATTCCACCGTATACACTTTGAGGTCGGCGCCCAAGGTTCTGCCCGTTGGTAACACCTGCTCTGATCATATAAATATTTCTTTTACCAGGTGATAATAGAAATGAAGTCTATCGACTTTCAACGTTCGAGCATTTCCCTGCTGCATCTCCAACGAATCGTAATAGTTTGGCTAAAGAAGGATTTTATTTCACTGGGTTCTTTGATCGCGTCAAATGTTTTGCATGCGGCAGGACTGTGGAACAATTTAATGCCAGGGATGACCCGAGAGATCCAAGATGGCACAAGTAAGAAAGGATAGAGTAGATCATATATAATAGTTGTATGATTCAGTCAAACTCGATTGCTAAGACGGCTCAACAAAATTATTTGACATTTAATAGAATTGACAGTATATATTCCGGGATATAATTGTTAATTCTGAAAGTTAACTAAAATCCGCCATAAAACTACCTATCTGTACATAGCAAATTGTCAGTGATCAAATATTGTCATATCATAGAATCTTATAGGATAGAATGAAATATATCTATTGTAACGGCTGGTCAATCTTCTCCCAATTCTACAAAATTTGTCAAATATTTTTTGATAAAAAAGTATAATGCTGCAATTACACATGAATCGCAACTGGAATGCAAATTAACATGTGAAACGAGTTACGTATGCTTAGATCGCTGCAAGTCAAAACGTCCAATGTAAAAAATATCCACATAACAGAATGTATAAGAGGTTGAAGGAAATAAGTAACTGACGTTTTGACATTGGACGTTTTGACTTATCGACTTACCACCATCAACATCCTGTCCCGATCCTGTCAGTGCATGTCGCTACAATCAAATGTTTTTGTATTTAGACCTGACTGCCCTCTGCCACGTGGACAGCCATGCGGTAACGTTCCCATCAACAACCTCTTCGGTCGCTTGCGTTCAAATCATGCTGCACCACAAGCCCAGCAACAGGTAGGATACGCAGTATGGGTTGGTTTATGGCCATAAAACATGAAAATGCCGAATCAAGGCATTTTATTCTCTCATTATCATCTCATTTTCTACATTTTGTTTCGCTTATTTATGAGTGTACAGTTGATTGGAGTTGGGGACAAAACGGTAATAATGACACTGCCCATTTAAATTAAATTAAATGAATAACCTTAAAATATTTGCACAATGCTTCATGATTGGGATTAACCCGGCTTTGTACGAACATGTACTTAGAAAGTCACGAGTTCGTCGAAACGGAAGTTGGCCTTTCCTTGCTGGTTATATAATTTATAGACCACGGAGATCTCATTTGAATCCTAAAATCACTGGCAATAAGGCTCTGAGGCAGCATTATAGGCAGGACACAATAAAGGAATTTTGACATTTTGACAGGGTTGGCCAGTCGAAGCCTGTCAAAACTGTTGTTTGGCCTGTCAAATTATTTGCCTTAAAATTATTTGCCTTTATAATGCTGCTTGTTTCAAAAGGTAAAATGAGGGCATACATCGTTCAAAGTACGATCATAGTATGAAAAACGAACTTTTACCGTTGAGATATTTTGTGTCCGGTTTAATTTCGCATTGAAAACACAAATATTCCTGCCATATTATAGCCGGTCACATTGACTGGCGTCAAATTTTGACGACAGTCAAAAACTTCAAATTGCCAGTCATTTGACTGATGACTGGCTGTTATTTTGTGCCCTGTATAGGCCTACAATAGCAGATTGGAATTGGAGCCGAATTTTAAAGTTCTAATTACATCCATTAAGAAATGTGATTAAACTTACAAAAACAGTTAAATAAATCGTTAGTTGGAGTTAATCTACCATTTATATAAACTATTCTTAATTTGGAATAAATAATAGATGTTAGATTTCATCCAGCTGTGGTCGTTTCCAATGTATCGAATACATCTTCATTATACCAATTTTAGAACTCGAGAGATGTAATCCAACAACAACGTGATCCAAACACAGGAGCTGTTGTAAGAGCAGTGAGATACCCAGCAGATCTACCGGAGAGAATCAGAAGAAGTGGTGAGGGTCGTTTTTTTCTTTCGTATCAATCTCACTCACTAGTTAAGAAGATTTCATCGCTGCTGGTCATGCAAAGTCTTTAGGGATGGGACAGAGCGAGTCCGAGTACTCAGGCTCGTACGAGTCTTGGGATTTTTCGAGGACTCGGACTCGATCGAGTCCTGCGAGGCTCGCTCTGTTCAAAGTATCATTGAGGCCTAATGATTACATGATTCTCTGTGCTATCCCAGAGTATTGTTTTGTCACAAAATATTGCACATGTTACAAATAGGATAGCGCAAATGACCTCAGTAATTGAAGGCTTTAACTTCTCTAATACAAAAACAGTTCCAATCAAAATCCACTAGATCGAGCGATAAAAAGCTAAATTAGCAACACTTTCTTTGTGTTGGGAATATCATTCTGTTATGATAAACGACTTTACCCAGCGGGATTTTAAAAATGGCGAAGGAAGGCGATTTTTGCCTACATATGACTACAATTGACGCCTTTTACGGTGCTTCTAAAAACATTTATAATTGACTTACAAGGACCCCTCACTAGCATATAGTGCTCTTCAAATAGGAATACTCAAAACAACCATTTTCAAGGATTCGGGAAATTGATGACGTCATTGACGAGGACTCGAGACTCGGCGAGTCTTTTTTCCATGACTCGTTACTCGATCGAGTCCAAAATTTTCGGACTCGTCCCACCCCTAAAAGTCTTAAGTTATTTGACTGCCCATGTCTTGCATGCGCAGATTATTATTTAATACATCCTTCAACTAGGATAATTTTGCTGGTACAAAAGTGATTCCGTTTGAACCATTTCATCTACCTTCTGTGAGCATGTATCAATTAAAGCAATTTCTTTTGAAGGTGGAACATTTCAGATCGGTCCCAATGCCTCCGTGATCATTCAATCTGGCCTACGCGAACGGGCTAATCCAACTCCCATTCAAATCGGAAACTCATCTACGACGCCTCCTCGATCATGGCGAATGGCAAGCGTCGTCTCTGCGGATCATCGAAGATTTCTTACGAATCTACATTTGAACAGAGAATTGGAGAGGTATTCATGACTTGAAATATTCCGTCAATTGTGATAAAAACTAAATTTTGAAAAAATACCTATTCGTCTTTAAGTTTTCCCTTTAATGATAAAATAACACAGTGGCTTGTGTTCAAATTTTGTTTAAATTGGATGAAAGTGCACAGGTACCCACTTTCTGCATCAGCTACTGTTACTAGAGTTCAAGACTTGTTTAATATAATTTCTATTTATACTAAAATAGCTGAACAAGGCTTGAGAAGCAAAAACCTAAACACACAGTATCACAAAATTTAAAATTTTATTTTATTTTTCAAAACCAGTGAAATTTAACCTGGATTTCATAGAATTACTTCTGGTAGCACTCTTACAGAATGAAATGTTCAAAGAGCATAGGATAGCATTTGCCTCATCTGCGTTGCAACCATTTTTAGATTAACATCATTCGCACGTTGGCGAGTTTCTCGTC
>JAUELA010119580.1:0-16372 GCA_031471845.1 Boltenia villosa | reverse complement strand
ACATCGTACGGTCGTCTAGTGTGCAACATAACAATATATGTCACGCAATATATGGCTTTTTCTGTCCTCGGTTAAATCGGTTAAAATTTTATGAACGGCTAACTGACGAGTTTCTTCGGCTAAGATAAACCGTTGACCATTTAACAGCCCTAATCACCATTAAAATAATCAACAGTTGACTTGTAAGATTTTGTACCAGTTAACAGTTTATGAAAATGACGGAAATTAACAGCGCTGTTAGTGTCGTAAATTTAATTGCCTTTCAAAGTCAAATATACTTACCTAGCATAGAGCACAGTATTCAACATCGATTCATACAACAGACAGTACCCCATCCATTCACTTAGAATAATGTCAACCTTCTCGACAGGAATCACAACATCTTCGACTTTCCCTTTGATCAATGTGATCACTGAAATGTAAAATATTTCATTCAATAAATTATCCTTCATGTTAATTTCCAAAGTTACTTGTTGAACTACAAATTTATAAATCAAATTAAATATGTAAACTGTTACTAAGGCGGGGGCCTCAAATTCTTCACTGAATCCTTGCTCCCTAATTTAATGCAGGAATACACAAACAATAAATAATTTTAAAAAAATTGGGCAGTTTCAAACTGCATAGTTGTGAATCCGTCCGCAACGTGAGTGACAATAACTATAAATATTTTCACAGTTGTCTATTTAATACATCGCCTGTAGATGTTATGATCTAGTGAAAGCTTATGAAATAAAAAATTTTCAGCTGTGTACAAACAAGACTATGTGTTATATTATATTGAAAGAATGTTGCAATTCTGGCAGTGAAAATTAAATCAAGCTGCAGTCATTTATCAACCATCTTCAGGAAATTATCACTAACATTTGATGGACTTGGTACAAAGAGCTAAAAACTCCAGCAAATACAGAAATGAACAAATCTATAAATACCATGGTCGAGCTTGTTTGCTTCAATAATCTTCTGAGCATAATCAACGATGCTCGAACACTCGATACCGATCACCTTCGCTGCCCCGGCTTTGGCAGCGAACATGGACAAGACCCCAGTCCCACAGCCAACGTCCAGGACAACCTGGTTGAAATGAAAAAACACATTTGTTGCATGTGTGTTGTATGCAGTGATGGATATGGGTTTTAGAAACTAGGTACATGCTTAATGCTGTAGGAAGGGAGGGGAGGGGGCTATTTTTGTTATTTAATATGGACAATTTCAATTGTAACAGTTAACAAGTACATAAAAAAATTTTCCATAAAGAAAAACATCTGAATTGGTCATATTTGACAATTATTTCCATAATTTTACAGCATTCCAACATATTACACCACTACCTACATTTCTTACCCAAACCCCAAACCTTCTGCCAGGGTTCCAAGGTGACGTGATCTAGGATAGCAATGGGGTAAGATAGGATTGTTGACTAGCAATAAAATATATTATGATGTCATAAGGCAAGCAAAGAGTAGACTGAAATAAAGAAATAGGACTCCCAAACAGGGCTGTGGAGTCTGAGCAAATTTGACAGGAGTCGGAAAAAAATCTGCCGACTCCGACTCCTAATATGTTTGAACCGTTCAAACTGATTCCGGATAATTCTTGAATATTTTTTTAAATTCAGACAGATTAATTTTCAACGTTTGAACCTGTAACTTAGATCCATAGCTTGCTACAGTTGTATAGGCCTGATAAATCATGTCAGCACTTGACAGATCAGCATTACTTATTAGTTATTTACTATATTGAATAAAGGAGTCGGAGTCGGATGTTTGTAAATGGAGGAGTTGGAGTCGGAAGTTTTTTGTACCGACTCCACAGCCCTGCTCCCAAAGTAATGATACCGAAATATTCCGTTTCGTCTTGATCAAAAATAAATCAAACAAAGTTCTCACTTTTCCCCGGAAAAGATGTTTGTTATGGTAAATCGAGTTGCGGTACGTCAGTGTCCGCACTTCATCTTTCAACATCTCCTCATGAATTCCGAAATGAGCGTACGAGTCGAAATAATAATCCTTCGAAGTCATTTTCTCTGGATCTATCTTCCCTACTGACGCCTCGCCTTCCAACTCTTGCTTTGCCATCTGTGAAAAAATTTGAGATTGAAATTTGACTCCAGTTACCCTCATCTAGAGACACTACGAAACAGCGTTGAAGCGTGACAAAGAATGGCAAAAAAAACGACAAATAGGATGAAAAATGTTATATATTATCCGTGATTATTAGTGCGGACATAGCGAAGTGAAAAAATACGAGAAATGCGACAAAAATTGCCAAAAGATATATTCTATATATTATTCTCTAACCCTAATTTAGAGTAAAATTCATTAATAAGAGGAAGAGGAGAAGTGTGTCTAGCAACATGCGTTTGTGGATGTAACAAGTGGAAGTTTTTATCCACTCTAAATCACATGTTCATTTTGATTAATGAATCATATTTATCCTCAGATTCACCGGAAAGCTGTAGCGGGCTTATACATGGACGCGTGATGCAGCTTGCGAGCATGCTGAACTTGGATAGCGGAGGAAAGCCGTGACCAAGGTCACATAAAACTGCTCTGTACCGGCGAGGAGTTCAGTGTCCCCAGTCTCTTACTCACGTCAAGGCTCAAGGACAAAAAAAGCATATAGTGAAGTGAGGTGATCAACAAGCGTGCAACATCGTGCAGGTGCTGAATAAATCTGTGAAGGTGAGGCCGAGATTCGACCCCAGAACCTCAAGGTGAGCATAGATGACCAGCCGACGGCTTTACCCGTTCGTACTGTCATTCATTCATACTGCCAGGGGGAAGGGTTCGGGTCGGGGAATAATATATAAACTAGGCTCCGAGATTTTCAGATAGTTGGCGTACCGTTGTTAGGCTGTAGAGAAATAAATGAGCAGACTGAGGGAGGTGTTACATCTGGAAGATCACCAACTTCCCTAAGTTTCTCGTTTTAAAATCATGGTTCAGTTGTTGTAACTGACGAGCAGGATAAGAATGATAAAAGGTTTAGCGTTGCTAAAGCACCTATCGCTGTTACGATCATTCAAAGACAGCTGCACTACAGGACCACAAAAATCTTGCGCGATGATGCCACCATGCTAAACTTTATTTTTCATTTTTCAACAACGAAAATTACAAAACTTGACAATTATGAGAATAAAATTCGTCCTCACCTTGGTTGCTGGTTCCATTTCAGCTACTGGTGCTACGTCGGGTGTTACAACTTCCATTTTATCAATATTTCTGAGTAAATTATAAATATTTCGTATGAAAAAGTACAAAAATAAGTTTCTAGGAAGGAAATGAACTCATGGATAAGTATTGCACGTGTGGAATTTGTCCACTATAGAGCAGCAGAGGATCAGGATATATCTGAAATATGTCTAAGTAATAAATGTTCGCAAACGAAGATGGAATCTGAACATTTAGCCAACGGACATTTAGCCAATGGACATTTAGCCAACGGACATTTAGCCAACAGGCATTTAGCCAATATTTGCAGGGGGGACTCTAGCCAACATTCACAAAATGATATGTTAAGGTTAGAGGGTGGAAATTTGGCTTTAGGGTAGGAGTTAGGTGTTAGGGTAAGGGTTAGGGTTATAGTTCGGGTCATTGTTAGGGCTAGGGTAAGAGTTAGGTACACACAAAGAAAAAATGTAATATATATTTTTTTGAATGTTGGCTAAATTTCCCCCCTGCAAAAAATGTCTAAATATCCGTTGGCTAAATGTTCGGGATTCAACAAAGTTAGATCGATGAATTTTTTATTTTAATCAATAAAACTCCAAATTTTTGAACACAAGTCGAGAGGGGAAATATGGCTTGATATTGAACCAAGTGATTGATATTGTTTTAAGGCATGAGCTGTAACGACAAGAAGGGCACGGAGGATGAAAGAGCGTGGTTGGTTGTAATCGTGGCCCGTGGGTCTTGCATAGCGGAGGAAAGCCGTGGCCAAGGTCACGTAAAAACCCCTGTGAGCACAGATTACCAGCCGACGGCTTTACCCGTTCAACCACCGGACAGCCTTAAACTTCCTTCGTGATTATATAAATAAATACAGCACCTTTTGGTCCTTGGCCCGGGTACAATATAAGAGGGACGAATCGGTATTCGTGTTTCTGTTTCGTTGCGTTTCAAGGTTGCATCTCAAAAACACAAGCGGCACCAGTCGAGACTGGTCCAAACATTCAACCACTGAACTTAAATCCACCAGAATGATTTGAAATCTTTATGTGCGTTTGACCACAATCTTTCGTGGATGCAATATGGAATGTTAGAACCTGTTTTTGAGGGATTTGTGTGTGTCTGTGGTATCGTAGAGATTACCAGTGGCGGCACGTGCCATAATAAAATGGAGGGGCTGCAAAACCGTGATTTTCGATAGGTTAACTTAATGATGACAAAGCGACTTCTAATGCCTATTTCTGTTGCAAATCGTTCTTATGACCAACCCATAACTCTTACATTTTTAAAAGGTATAAAATATCGACTAAATTTGTACAACTTCAATATTCAACCTTCGGGGGAATCATTATGGAAATAGATATTTAACTAACTTCATTGTAAAATCATTGTTGATTTCAATCCATGCAATGAAGACTATTGTTACGGCATAGTGGGTATATCAACTGTTTAAATAAAACGAGAGATTAGTTTATTTTGGCGCTGCAGGATTTGCAGCCCATCGTTTATGTAATTTAAATGTGCTGATCACTGAACTACTAGAGCAGTGGTTCTCAACCTTTCATGGTCCGTGGCCCCCTATCGAGATACTCAAAACTTCTGTGGCCCCCTGGCGTCAAAAAATGCAAGACGCAATGGCGTTATCCGGCACGAAAGAGGTAAACATACCCTGCTTGTGGCCCCCGGCAAAGGTCTCGTGGCCCCTCTGGGGCCACCGGCTCCCAGTTGAGAACCACTGTACTAAAGCATAAAATGATTTAACAATGCATTTTTTGGCAATTTTGGGGCTGCAATTTCTTTTGCCATTCGAGAGAATTCCTAGGGCAGCGTAAGCGTAATAGCTTCATTATATTAATCAATATATTTCTAACGTAGCAAGTTTGGATTCCTTTTTTTTTCAGGGGACTGGAGCCCTAATGGACGAGCCGCCACTGGCGATTACGACCTAATACGATCACACGTCGTATGGACCCCATGGTAATCGAGCCAGGTACGGCCCAAATGATATCTTGTTGAAGAGTATCGCGGGCAACAAGTAGATTTTTGAAAAGTAAGAACCAATACCGAATCGGAAATAATTCGAAATTGGCGCCCTCTAACGATTACATAGTTGAACTTAAATAACCCCGATATGATCTTTATTGCGTGACAATGGAAGCATAATGAAAATTCAAATGAAAAGATCCTTCAAATAATATTGACTTGTAAATCACGTGACAAGAGTACATCTGTTTCTGAAGCCTGAAATAATTCCCGAACCAAGCGGAATGACTCCCTGTAACATTTACGAGGGCCTTGTTAACACACTGGAGGCCATTCCAGAACATAAATACCTTTAATGAGGTTATTCTATTAATTGGATGACGGTAGTAAAACGGAAAATAAACATTGTGACAGAATATTAAACGAAGATGATTAATGTTTCAAAATTTATATTTTAATTATTTCTGATTGAATTAGTAAATTTAACATTAAAATTTAATGTGATTTCGAGGTAATAAATTGCTCCAGCAATTTATGAGAGGTTTACGACCTCCCCAGCGTAGAGAACAATATTGACCACAATATAATTTAATTACTGTAAAGCGACTCATGCTAGTATGACGACCTGCAACCAAGGACGAGTAATTAACATTACGACCGAGCAACCTAGGACATATTTATGAGTTATCTGCCTTCCTATACGGGATGGGATCTTAAAACGTCTCTAAAATTGGTTTAATTTATACGTAAATTTGTGATTTTCATTTTTTTTTTGTCAAAATTAAAAAAAAAAATCGCGCGGATTTAGGTATTTCTTCACACTGATATCTCAGTAACAAATCCCACTGTAGGGATCTGCCTACCTATGTTCCGTATACGGCTTGAAGTTTCTGGTATAAAGTACTCAGTTCCGGTTTCAATGATTTTATTCAGTAAATTGCTGGTTTTTGACACACGCCAAGCTTCACGCTTGGATGATCTGCCCACCGTCATTATTCTCATCACAGAAGTTTAGTTATTTTATAGAATTGTTTGAAACCCTCGGGCAAAGGCACACAGGTTCACTAAACTAAGGGCTCATACAGAAAATGAATTTCTCGTCGATAAGTGGAACCAGCAACTCACTGAATAATATCATTGAAACCGGAACTTTATACCAGAAAGTACTTTATACCAGAAACTTCGAGTCGTATACGGAACTGTGGTAGGTAGACCCCTACAGCAGGGGTTCCCAAAGTGGGGTCCGCTGACACTTCGCGTAATCGCGCTTAGCCGTTACGAGACTCTTAGTTAGATTCACACCCTGGATGAGGTTTCGAGAAAAACAGATTTACAAATGGGGGTCCGGGAAAAACAGATTTACAAATGGGGGTCCGTGGCCCAAAAAGTTTGGGAACCCCTGCCCTACAGCACTAAAAGGAGGGAAGTACTATCTAATTTACATTAATGACGTAAACGTGACGTCACTGTGGGTCTTGATTCATTGCAAGTATTACTTCTTATCTGAACTGCCTCGTAAATTTATCTGATACTGCTGTATGTAATCGAATATTGTGGGAATTAAGGAACTCACGTCATAAATTCAACATGCAAAACAACAGTCAAAATTTGTATTGAGGTCTCTTTCTATTTGCTAATGTAGGGCAACCCGTGCTTATAGATGATGTTATTTATTCTAAGATTTATTCAATATTTTCTTATCTTGGTCGTAAATTTAAATCATCACATCAAGTCACCGACGGAATCAGAATAAGTTTAAGACTTTGTTTTTTATTTGCTAATGCGGGGCAACCTCTGACTAACTCAATGCTGGATTCCATCCTCATAAAAAAATTTGAAAATTAGGAATATCCAAGACTGGTATTATTGATGGCAACTTTATTATTTTATTATTCAGCTCTGGCAGCACTATCGTATCACAAGGACAAAAAGTGTATGTAAAATGAAAAATGAGGGATGTAGCGCGGTGTTGAATTTCTGCGTTTGTCGGCCTTTATATCAGCCATGATGCATTTTTGAGAACTCTCCCTTCGTGTTTGAGATTTTCCTATACACACAGGAACATGTACGGTACCTGAGCAAGATACTGAATCATAGCTGTCCTTGCAAAGCCAAGAGAATGTTTATAGGTCAATGGCCCTCAACCTGGGGTCGCAGAAGGTTTCTAGGCTGTCGAGAACCATTCCTTAATTGCAAGACTGAGGCTACTCTAGCGGGCACAATCCTCCAATTAAGTCTTGATCATTCTAAGATTGTGTTACTGTGTTATAAAGTTGTGTTCATTTGTAAATAATGATACGTTTACCGTAAGTTTCGTGTTTTGTTCAATGTTTTTGACCCACTTTGTATCTATTTGCTGTGCTAATTCATGAGAATTAACCAAATGTTTTGCGTGTTTGAATGAAATCCTTTTTTTTTTAACTCAAGCAATGAAATTGTATTGGTGTCTCTTTATATTTGCTAATGTAAGGCAACCCGTGCGTATAGATGATGTTATTTATTCTATGATTTATTTAATATTTTCTTATCTTGGTCGTAAATTCAAATCATCACATCGAGTCACTGATGGAGTTAGAATAAGTTATAAACGTTGTTTTTTATTTGCTAATGTGGGGCAACCTCTGACTAACTCAAGGCTGGATTCCCTTCCCATAATATGATTTGAAAATTAGGAATATCCAAGACTGGTATTGTTGATGGCAACTTTTACGCGTCGTCAATGACGTCATTAACAAGGGTTTTCGGAAACGCACTCTTTTTGATTATTCAGCCATGACAGCGCTTTCAAGCCACAAGGACAAACAGTGTATATAAAATGAAAGAGGGATGGGATGGACGCGTAGTTGATTTTCTCCATTCGTAGCTTTGCTTCTTTACTCCCTCGGCGATGGCTGAACTTTTTGGAAATCTTCGTGTTAGAGATTTCTCTAACACACACATACACGAACATGTACAGCGCTTTTAAGAGAAGCAATCCTCTTATGCCCCTTTCACACTACGGTAGAGCTACGGTAGAATTAACGAAGCCTATTTACAAAGTAAAACTACGCAAATGCTGATTTGCAAATAGTGCAAATAATAATTCTTCGCCATCCTACTGTAGATTTACCGCAGTGTGAAAGTGTCATCAGTTAAGCGCAGTACCCCTGAGCAAGGCACCGAATCAAAGTCGTTCTGGCAAAGTCTGGGATAATGCTTCTAAACCAGTGGTTCTCAACCTGTTGGTCGCAGAAAATTTCTAGGGTGGTTCGAGAAATCTTCCTGAATTGCAAGACTAACTGATGAGTTGTAGGCATAACCCTCCAATTGAGTCGTGAGCGTTCAAAAATTGTGTTACTGTGTTATTAAGTAGTGTCCATGCGTAAATAATCATGTGTTTACTGTTTTACTGTGTTTTTGACTTGACATTTCATATCTATTTGTTGTGTTGTGTTAATTCATGACAATTAAACTAAATGTTTTTTGCGTGGTTTAAATAAAATTCCTTTTTTTTTTTACTCAAGCAATAATAGGGGGTAAGGACAAAAATGGGGTCGCTAGTCCAAAGGGGTTGAGAAACTGGTCTACACTCAGAGTTCAACAAACAAACGATCTGTGAAAACTTTCCCCAGCTGACAGAGTCGGTTAGATAACTGAACCCGTATTCGATTTAGATTCTTTTAAAAACCTTTTAACTTGTGATCCTATTGAAAGTGAACGACTTTGTATCACCTTCGCATACTTCAATAGTTAACTTGATAAATACTGAGAAACGTGGATACTGAGAAGTATATGCTAAAAAAATGTCTAAATTTAAAACGGGATCTCCCTGGATTAATCTGTTGGTATTTATTTGATTAAGAAATGATACCTTCTCTTCGATACCGTTGTTTTGTGTACCATACATCGACTTCACGTAATTCAATTACTCAAGGCCCGCAAGCTGTGGATTGACCGACAGAAATAATTCGTCCTATAAATCCAATCCAGCACGATTCCCTCATGTAGACACTTCAATAGGCGGTATTTTGATAAATTATGTCAAACAGGCAGGGATACGTGTCGATACACAAAATTTATGAGTTTTATCGGCGAACCAAAGCGATTAAAAACCACGATTGGCGTTAGGTGCATCCAACGACCTATATTGTTCCAATTTGTTATCGCGCCTCCATAAATTATTGTAGCAATAAATTGTGTGATTCTGATTCCGTCAAACGAAAATCTTTTTCTCACACGTGGTCTTGACGTCATTATCACGTCATTAAATCGAACTTCCATTTTACCGCCCCAATTTATGCGAATTTCTGGTATTTGTGCACAGTAGTGAGTCCGGGGGTGAGGAGTTGACCCCAAAATAAATTTGAAAAATTGAAGCTTAAAATTAAATAAAAATAGCTTGGTTGCTAGGAGAATTCTGTCGAAAAAAGGGAAATTTGAAAGACAAATGTGTATATTAAGAAGCAAGACCAAATATTGTGTAACATTTCAATTAAATTACATTAAAATCAATGACGTCATCATTCAAACTGCCCCTCCCCAAACATTTCCAGCTCTTCATGAAGAATACACATATAGATCAGACGTCGTTCGTCGAAATGATTTCATTATTTGCTCACAATGGTAATTGTTGACTCTTTGGTTTTCAATCAAATTAATCGTGTTTCAGATCAAACGCAGCTTGTTGCTCGATGTTCAAGTAATTGTAAAAGCGACCTTATAATGTAGTACCTTCATAAGGCAAATCTTTCAAAGTTTGTATTCAGGCACACTTAATTGGTTTCAGGCTATGTAAAGCATGAGGATATGTCCGAGTAACTGTAGTTTGTACCTTGCTCAAGAACCGCGCCAACTTGAGAAATTAGTCTCTTTATAGCGCCGTACATGTTCGTGTGTGTAAAAGAAATCTTGACAAAGAAAGAGAGAATTCCCAAAAATGGAAAATAGCCGGAGAAGTACATGTGGTCTCTCCTACATGACCAGCAGTAATGCCAGTGTCAGAAATTCTTTGATGGACTTAAATATTGCTTCTACAGAGCAATTGGTGGCCTTCGGCATATAATTGGACTGGGTAGGCTGGCGTCTTCAGGCCCGGATGTGACATGGCCAGTAGAATGGTTTTAATAGCTCCATCTATGAGTCATTGAGGTTGATCAACAATTAGGGTCCAATCAAGAATTACACAAAGAAATTCAAAATATCAATTAACAAAAAACCAGCACAGGAATACACTGCACATCATAATTCACAAGGTCACACTAATAGTTGAAGGTGTAGACGTGGGGTCAGCTTTGATGTGGTGAATATGCTTCATGTCGCCAAGTCTAAGGTGCTCAAGTAAAGAGTCACAACTAAAAGTCACAGAATAAAAATGACCAATGGGTTTGAAGGTAAGGGTTGGTGTTAGAGGTTAGGTCACAGGTACATTAAGTTAGGTGATCAAAATTCAACTTATTTAGTTTTTTCAATCTGCACAGCACTTGGGATTTATTACCTCACATAAAATCTTCAGTCTAGATTTATTTGAAAGAGGATACTTGCAATTTACAACTTAAAAGGCCACCATTGTTTGATTACCCACCAATCAACTTAAATAAAGTCTGTAATGCGGCCAGCAATAGCGAAAAGGTTGTGCACCCCTGGGTTAGGAGGTTAGGATTAGCGATTTTTCCTGCGACCTTCTTCATTTGTGATAAACCGTTAAGTATTAGAGGTTGCCAGGATATTGTTTAAAGTGTGAGAAAATGTTCCATCAACGAACAGAACAAACAATGATTCGTTGGAATGAAATTTGCGGTAATTTATAACACAGACTAGAGTCGATGCCAATCTCCTCATTACTCTCTGTTCCTTGTCGGAGAATGTGCTTATTAAAGGAAATGAAATTAAAAGTAAATATTAAATCGATGATGTCCTAGAAGCGATGCTCGGTCAAAAAGTTCAATGTAACGGGTACAGGGGGTGGGCAAACTTTTCCTCTCCGCGGGCGCAAGGAGTATCTGCGAATCTCTCGCGGGCCACATTCAACAAAAACTATATTTACCAAATGTTATTTCCACACAAAAACACAATTATTATTCATGCAAATGTGTTTGCGTTTGCAGCATAGCTGCGAAATCTCACTGCAGCCTCGTTAAACGCGTTTTTCTGCGCGAAAATGTCTGTACACAAATTGACATCGCCTTGCGAGGAAGTTCGCGGGTCGCACAAGAGACCTCTCGGGCCGTAGTTTGGCCACCCCTGGCGTAGAGTCACAAAGAAGCGACAATTATATATCAACATATGAAACAAATATCTGGCGAAGTCGAAAGATATTCAAATCTTTTCTCAGTTATGAATCTCGAATCTCACTCATGAACTGAATTTATTAACTTTGAAGTCATCCTGTATGATATTCAAAACACATTTTTGATCCGTAAATGTGCTGTTTTCACCCATTTTTTTATTAAAAACACATATAGCTTTTCAATAAATCACTTTACTTAGTTTTATCTTAGCACATAACAGTCGTCACTAAAAAGTGGGGAAAAGGCGTTTACGCTTTATATAAAAATTTTAATTAAATGTGTCTCGAAAAATTGTATTTTCAAAAAGTGAGTCGCCAACTTTAAAAGTTTGGAAACCTCTGGATTAGGGTTTGGTTGAGGGTTAGTTTTTGATGGGCACTTTTACTAGTGGGCGATCTTCCTAGCGGGCACTTTTACTAGATTTTCCTGGATCCGAAATGACATCTCTGGCCAGGGACAGAATTCCGCTTGAGATTGTAAATATTTTGTTATAGTTAACCATGCCCCGGTAACCGTACAACACTTTCCTCTTCCTTTCCCATCGCCGACCAGCTGAGATAAAGGTCTCTTATGTAATTATTGATTTTGCCGATAGACAAGATCGCTTTTGTGGTACATCATAACGATATTAGACGCGTTGATAAACGATACAGAATTAATTAGCCTACTTTTTATTTGAATTCAACAGAAAAGCGATGGTGAATGCAAGGGAACGCGCCCTGGACGTTATTGTTGGAAATGATGCCTTTTTTCAGATTGTCAGACACAAGAACTAACAACAACGAAATCTTTCATATTTTCAAAAATTACCCACATGGGGTCGCAATAATGCACCCTCTCCCTATGAGCTTTGCGCAGTATCCGGACATTTAGCCAACATTAAAAAAAATAACGTCTTAGAGTTAGGGTTAGAGTTAGTAACATACAAAGATTTTAATGTTGGCGAAATGTCCCGCCTGCAAATGATGGCGAAATGTACGTTAGTTAAATGCCCGGGATTCGCTTTGCGCGTGGAGTTTCCGAAACTCATACCTTCTCAGGGTAGAGCAGTGGTTCCCGAACATTTTTCCACCGAACACATGTAAAATTATTTTGGCGCACTTTGTACATAAATTCGAAAATTGATACAAAATTTATCCGAGGTATTTATACATATTAAAACATAGATAATTAAGCATACAGAAAATTTCAACGAACTACAATATTCAATAAATAGAGCTAATTGTCAATGAGAAACATGTGCTTGATGGGTTATTACGAATTTCATTTTCTTAATTTAAATAAATAAGGCTGCAATGCACCCTCTCCCTGTAAACTTTGCGCGTTTAACTTCCAAAACCCATACCCTCTCAGGGTAGTCCAGTAGACACAGAAAAAGTGTATGTACAAACTTCTTTAATCAATAAATGGAGCAAAGTTATAAATGAGAAATATGTGCTTGATGGGTTAATACGAATTTCAGTTTGTATTTTTCACCCTTTGAAATATAATTTATCTCTCTCGCCGCGCAGCTAATTTCACCAAACAGTAGAGCAGTGCTTCCCAACCTTTTTCAGTTCGCGACCCACTTTTATTGCCATTTTTTTGTGCGACCCACAATGAGATATTAATATATGAGAAAAGAAACAAAGTATCCACATGCAATTTACTATTAATGCGAAGGTTATTAATGCGAAGGTCGCGACCCACTGGCTGGGAAGCACTGCACTAGGGTATACAGTTGTCAAATCTCAATCTCAGACCTTGATGACCCCGGATTATCGTCTTTGTGTATTTTTGAAATTCTTTCTCACACTTCAGCCCATTTCCCGGCAACCCTCGCGTACTTCCTAATCTATACCCACCACATGTCGGTCGGTAATGAAGCGACAAAATATAATCATCCATCTCGAGAATTATGTCCATCAAAAATTGTTCTTTTTGTCTGAAAATGAAGTGATTTGGATATGAAAACATGAAATATGGAAGATTTTGTAGTTTCATGACTACTTTGAACGCTCAAGAGTCACACATCTTTGTATTTTATTTCGGTAATATTTCAATGCATATCTAAAGGTAAATATGGAGCTGTGACGTTAAAAAGAGCTACACCCCAGACGGCCACACTCAATTTACAAAACATACACTCCAAATTTCAAACAAGGATTGTCCACATAGTGTAGAAAAACTGTTATCCTTTCTCTATGCTTTCTTTTACTTATGGAACTGTATGTAGCGTAAGTGTCAAGGTTGCTCAAACAAGAATTGTAAAATTCGAAAATAATACAAGGCATAGTCTTGTTCGTACACAATTAAAAGTTTTATTACGACATCTAGCTTCTTCAGACGAAGCATAATAAATGCGTATATTGAACGCCCTTTTTAAGCCATTATTCCACTATAATATCGGGTACCAATATTGACAATAATTATTATATTACAATTTGAAAAATAAAACATTTACCGCCCGCGTTCGATTCCTATTATTTCCTTTGAATTTTAATTTCGCCGATCATAAACAATTTACATGCAAAATAGACTTTTTCAAATTATTGTCATTTGGTATTATGACGTAATAATCTCATGACTTCGTTCAAATATTCAAATGTAAACACAGACGATGTTTTGAGCAACAGCGAATATATTATTGTTAACGACTCGACACGGGGCGGTGGGAAAGTCGCGCAATTGCCGGGAGCCTAATCTAATTGTCGTTGCTATTTGATATGTTGTAGATTTAGAACCAGAGAGTGTGCTTTTCCCATAAGATACATCTGCGCTATGTACACCTTTTATTTAATTAAAATAATATTTATTAGTTTCGCAAATGTGTCTCACGGCATCGCAGGGCATTTAAATTTGAAATTATGGCGCTGGATTCAAAATTTGAAAAAGGCGCGGTTTGAATAAACCTGTCTATGACGTCACAATTATCATTTGAATAATGCACAATATGCAAGTATAATATCCCTAAACGAAGTTGAATTAGCTAAATTCATCATATTTAATTCTCTATGAATAAAGAGCGAAAATCAGACAAAATGGGAAGATATGCCATTTTTCTCCACAGTTTCTATTCTACTGTACTTTGTTGAAATTTAATCATTAAAATTTGATCTGAAAAACACATTTTGGATTCAAAAACATTTTCTACAGATGTGTCTAGCTAAATTATCATCTGGGCATTACTGCAATAAAAGTAAGAGCATGCGATAATATTTTCAAATTGATGATGTCATCTAATGACGTCATACAATTGAGGGCCAGGAAATTACATAAGCATTTGGGCGGCACGGATCATATATCCTGCCTGATCGGTAAGAAAGGCGTCTCTGGACTTCTTCTTCCTTCGAGCGGTGATATTTCAAATCGTGAGAACCGTTGGGATCAAGATTCAACATTTACCAAAGCACCGTTGCCGGGATTCGTTATTGGACAGAAAACAATAAATTAGTTTTTCTAAATTTGGAAAAACATGTCCTGGGATTTACAAAACGGGCGTTGGCGATCATATATATTATAGGAATTCATGTTATTAGATTATGGTTCCGGTGGAAAGGTAATTTATTGGATGAAATATCGCTTCAAATAATCCGAGGCTTTGTTCCTTTCCAAGATTTATATTGTCAAGGTAAAGGCTGGAATACAGGTACGCGGTAAACGCACGCGTTTTTTGGTTTGTTTTATTACAACCGCGCGGATACGTATGGAATAGAATTACGCGCGGTTGTAATGAAACAAACCAAAAACCGCGTGCGTTTACGCGCACGTATATTCCAGCAGTAACGGTTATTTGTGGACGTATTGGTGACAGTATCCAGAAAGGGATATTGCAGACAGCTCGCGTTAATAGTAGTAGACCTGGCGAAGTTAGAAGTGAGTGCTCATGACGGCGTGGTCTCATAACGCGTTCATGTATAAGCCCGCTACGGCTTTCCGGTGAATCCGAGGGTAAAAATTATACATCAAAAAAATGAGAGATTTCACGTCGGTTGTGTCGCAAGACACCCGAGCCCCTTCATGGGTGTGGAAAGTTGAGTCGACGCGTCACCAACCACCTGTATCAGGAGAAAGTTAGAGTGAATGGAATTTTCGATTTTAAACGCTTTTATAATCTTACGAAAAGAAAAATCACCAATCACCACATTTTGGGGGAATGATGCAAAACACCGGGTGAAAAACTGCTGCAGCGAGTAACAATTTGGGTGTGCTTATCCCTAGAAAAAAATCATAAATAAAAATAACGCTTTTTTAATAATCGTATTCAAGAACAATTTACATTTACATACATAGTATATATATAAATACAACAACGGAATCTACGCCAAAAACGTTCGGAGATACATTTAACCAGTGGTTTCCCAAACTTTTTTTTACTTCACTGCACACTTTACTTTAGAACATGTAAAAAATATTTTGGCACACGTTGTACATAAATTCGGAAATTTATTCAAAAGAGGTATTTATACGTATTACCATAGCCCAGGGGTGGGCAAACTTTTCTCTCCGTGGGCCGCATGGAGTATCTGTGAATCTCTCGCGGGCCGCATTCAACATTACTAAATGTTATTTCCACACAAAAACGCAATTATTATTCGGGTACAATCGAACACAAAAATTTACGGAAGGTGCGGGACAGCGGGAAACCAGCAATTCTAATTACGGTAGTTGCGAAAATACGAATATAAAATCGAATAGCAACTTAACACTAACCCTTAGCCCTAACCTTCCGTAAATTAGGATTGCTATAGTTTCCCGCTCTCCCGCACCTTCCGTAAATTAGTGTTTCGATTCCCGTTTTCCCGTCTTCCGTAAATTAGTTATCCCCGATTCTAGCTTAAGTGGGGGGCCTTGTGCGGGTGGTTTCAAGGAGAAGGGTTTCCAAGCTAATTATGTTGAGTCTTGTCACTGTCACATCAACTCGTTCAAAATTAAAAGTTGAATTGTAGCAACGCATCGACAACATGCCTGGGC
>JAUELA010119469.1:0-16417 GCA_031471845.1 Boltenia villosa | reverse complement strand
ATTGGATTCAATAAAAAGGTTTTAGTAACAGATACCTCGAATTGCTCTCGGAATTTCAACTTTCCATTCGCCATAAACATCTCATAAATATTTTGCAATCTCCGCATTGAAATGTCTGTTTCTGATCTTGGTTGGTTGTTTTCATTTTCCAAAGTTGCATACATGGGCTCTGATAACGTTATTGATAAGATTAAAGTTTGTTGCTTCATTATGCTCCAGAATCTCATATCTTGAGACTAGAAAAGTTGGATATTTGTGCACACATCACCTTTGTTGATTTTTCTATTGATTAGTAAACTTCCATAATTGAAGAACCAAGTTCCTAGTTTTATTTACCTTGTTGAACTGGAGTCATTGACAATCCCGGTTCTTCATTTTCTTCATCTTGTTGCTTCATTATTCTGTATTTAAAATAAGAATTGCCAACAAGCGGATTAGCTATCTATATATTGGGGACAAATATCGTTATATATTCACTTACCTTTTCCTCATATAAATCACAAGTCCAGCAACTATAACGAGTAGAACTACTGCGCCGACAACTGCTACTACCCATGTCAAATTAGGACCTATGAAGTGTTTAAATTAATGGATGAAATATCTTATGGAAGAAAATAGATAATAATGAATATTACAGCTGATTTTGAAAAAAAAAATCACAGAAAAGAGGGTGAGGTTTTTGGGGTTGGGAATTTCCTTCTGAATTGTTTCCGTGACATCTTTTTCTACAATCTACATCCAACCTAGTATATTGCAATTACCTGTAATCTGTTCTGGTGATGTATTCATGAAAGATCCGATATCACTCGTTTGGAAGAGAATATTGTCCCCAATAGGTGTCGCCGTGACTGCATAATAACTATAAAAAGTACAGAAATATTATAATTAGATTGCCCTTGTCAATAGGTCAAAAAATTTTAGCATGGATTGTATATTATTTTTTCAATTTCAAAATTAAAAAATTCAAATTCTGTTTGTTCTATTTACCCATCAGTTTCATTCATTACATAGTGTAATATTTTAGAGATAAACAGTCAAATATGATCATTTAAAATGTAGGTTTATAAGCATATCTTGATTAAAAAAATATGTCATCCTAGCTGTAATCCAAAATACCTGTATGTGATATCTTGCTTAATTGCCCAATTCCTTGCATTGAAAATCCTGACGTCAACAACTTCTCTCTTCTTCCTTCTAATCACATCGTGCCGGGTAACGTCACAAGAACTTGTAGTTTCGTCTCCAAGGAGTAATTTAGAGGAATTATCGGACAGATCATACCTGTAAAATGAGGAAATACTTTAGATTTCAATTGAAGACATATATTTGACCCATGGGCGTAGTATACAAGAGACTGAAGCTTAGGGGCTTCGCAGACACTATTGGGCACTCGCGCCCAGTGCTCCAATGTTTTAAGGCACTTGACACTCTGTGCCGTAGCGATACATGACATATAAATTACACGTACATAGGGAGCCCGAAGTAAATGTTTGAAAAACTGTAGATTTCCATTGAATGTATTTGACCCAGGGGCATATTATACATGAGGCTGAAGGTTAGGGGCTTCGCAAAGACTAGGAGTCCACAATTTCACATTGTTGTGGCAATGCTTCCTGCGCAATAGGGCTACAAGGCACTTGACACTGTGCCGTAGCGATACGTGGCATATGCACTATATATATATAAACAATATACACTATACATACATACCAGAGGGAGCGCGAAGTAGCTAAAAGGGTTTATTTTCTGATAAAAAGGTAATTAAGATTTTGTTCCAAATTCAACCATATAATCTAATTTTTTCATAGTATAGTCATCTCTTATAGAGTATATGTTGCAAATCATGTACATTAATTGCAATTTTCATTATAGAAAAAATTAAATAGAAACCAATGACTTTCCAATATTTATTGATTTAAATTTAATCTTATTATTTTACATGAAATATACCGCTGAGTTAAATGTTGAATAATTTTCACCAGTTTCGTAAATATTTCCATAACATTTTATAATCCTGCTGTTGTTTTTTGAAACAATAAAATACTTTATTATAATAACGATTTATTGTTATGCCTTTGGATTAGACAAATACGTATTGTTTATTGAATCAATACTCCTTCATCTTCACAGAACCACGCAGGAAGAAAAAAATATTATCTTAGATTGTCTTTGTTCCTTACTTTATTTAGTAAATGCCGTATTACCTTTGAACCGCTATTGCAATATATTCTACTCCATCGTCTATTTTATTAATCGCATCAGAGCTCACTCTCATCAGGTCTTCCCATTCAAACGTCGATTTAATCGTCGAACCCTCACCAATTTTTACGATCACGAATATGCAACTGAAATAAGAAAAATTCGTGATAACATAAAAAATATCAAATATCAATGAAACATGTTTTGGAATTAGCGCATGCATACATAAAATACTAGATTACACTTCAACAATGATTGATGATATAACATACATAGGTAGCTATACTTATAAATATTTTCACCTGATGGACCCGTTCGACTCATCTGGTAGAATCAAAGTTATTTCCCGGGTTGTTCCCTCGTATTTCGCAGATGCAATTGGGACAGGAACATGATAAGGGGCTGAAAATGATCAACGTTATTTTGAGGTATTAAAAAGAAAATAAGTGATGTTGTTGTTGTTAATAGTATAATCAACTTCATTTATTTGATTTCAACTTCTGGAAAACAGTTAACCAATTTGGGACATTCATATAGATCTTATCCATAAGTGATTCCCGTAGCAACGATTAAAATATTGAGTATTCAAAATACTCGCCTTCTCTCCTGGTTACGCAGCTTCCATTCGCTTTAACCATTGTTCCATCTCCAGCGCAGTTCCTGGCTTGTATGTGGATTGAATAGTTCCGGTTTGGTTGAACTGGAACGCCAAATTCTAGATATTCTCCAGAAATATTGAAGTTGTCTTCAAACTGACTGTCTCCAACAGTCAGAGATTGATCAACTGATGTTGATTTTGCATTCACCTGCATTGAAAGCAAATTTGTGAGCAATAGTGTCGATGTTATGGTAAAGGGCTGTAAAATAATGCTAACAATGAGATTGATGAAATCCACCAAGAATGAGGATCGCATTGAGAAAGAGGTTGATTACAAATATGAGGAATGGGGTTGATTTAATCCAACATAAATGACCGTATTCCACCAAGGATGCTCTGATTGATGGGTTATTTAAGGGAAATGTATCTTGTTGTTTCTTGGATTAATTTACCATCTTCGTTCAAAACTACCTACAATATGAAACTACCTTGAACGATGTTAATTGATCTTTGGAAGACTGTGGCCATACCCATGTGACGTCACATGAATTCCGATTTACATTCAGGCGAAATTTTGGATCTATCACTGGTGCAGGGATTCTCACACCTGTAGTTATATCCACAGAAACGTTGAGTTGTTCAATGCACTGGTCAGGACATACAAAAATCTGAAGAAGAAAAATGCGATAAGTATGAAAGCAATTGGTTTGATGTCTTGGAATATAAGTTCTCTGTTATTTTACTTATTCTCTGACTTATGTAATTAGAGTAGCTAGCTATTCAATAAAATTTTCATATTTACATGTATTTTCTGGTATAATGATGCCAATACGTAATGTCGACACAGAAGGTATTTTCTTTTTAAAAGTCCTAATCTCATCATGTGTGATATAATGCGAGGAAATTACTATAATTTAATTCTAGCTATGATAACATATGCTTGATTTTACATTGATAACACAAAGATAGCGAAGTATCGTGGGGGCAGCAACAACATGTGCATATGAATGAATTTCATTACTTCATTATAATTCATTACACATAATACATAATTCGTTACACCTGGATTGAATAATTTGTTGAAGGCAGGAGATCATTGAGCAAGAGGTATTGTACTTCCTTCCCTGTTGGTGTAACATTGATCATTGATGAAAGTCCACTACCAGTCGAATTCATTTTTGCCACTGCAAATCTGATTGAAAAAAGAATGCTCTTTGCTGAAATAATGCTTGTTTTGCAACTCTATTCTCCAGTGTTATTTAAACTCATCAGCGGAAATAATTCAGTTTCACATGCGTGAAATATAATGCATACTCGATATACATGAAAGCTGTTATAGACAGAACACATTGGGATGCCAAATAAATCTTGTTTTTTTATTCCAATCAGAGATGCTTTACTATTCCAAGCCACGGTCAAACTAGTATTAAAAGAGGATATTTTCTTTCATCTTTCATTCCTCACATATCATAGCTTTTAGTTCGTGAAAGTAAATTATATCCAAGATAATTTTTATTCATATTGCATGGTCAAAGTACAGGATTAGAATCATTAAGCTATCTTATTTCTCTTCTCTAAAACATTATTTTACTTATTTTACACCGATATCTTAATTCTAAATTTGACATATTTTCACATTTTCTTAAAACACCCTTTTTATTCCTTAATTAAAGTTGTGATTTTCCCACAGCCACACTGGGCGTTTTATCTTGGACGGTTCGTCCGGTGGTCGTTTTTTACATTGGGCGTTTTTGCATTTGACGCTTTGACTTTAAACTTAAAGTGTATGTGTCATTCTCTCTTTGTACTATTACCATCACGAATATCACGATACATTCACAAGTAAAATGCCATATATTATAAAACATGAAAATGGTATTAACCTGTGGACAATTGATACGGTTTGGTTATTCGGTTTCCACGCAATGTTTACACTTCCGTTAAATCTGCAATCATTCACTTCTGTGCTCACTATTGTTGGCGAACCGTACGCTGAAAAACATATCATGTGAATGTATTTTACAAAACAAATAACTTCATACATGCATACACAAATGAAACGATATCTCATAAATGAGTAATGTATTTTGTATCACTGAGTATTAAATTATTGGTTAATTTTTCAAAATCTAATTATACATTCAACAAGAACTCACCGTAACAAATATTTCCTTCATATGCATGCTGGCAAGTCCAATCATAATATGGAAAAGAGGATGATATTAAACAACTTTCTCCGTTTTTACATGGGTTCGTGGTGCAGGGATCTGGGAAACACACAAAAAGGTTTATCCTTCACTTATTCATAATTATTTTTCAATGTGTAGTAATTTTTGACCATATAGTCAGACATATGTATGAGAAACACAATATTCCAAACAACTGTTTTAAAACTAACAATTAAATTCAAAAAGAAAATTATAATGAGGATAGAACGAATACTATGTTACGTCAAACCAACAACCTCGTGATCTAGGGTTGCTGCAAGGAACATTATTCCATATTCCACTTCCATGCTCCACGAAAGTGCAGTTTTCTGTACCAAGATTATTTGGCTCTCCCGAGTTCCTGAAATCGTGAAATCACACAATTGGTAATCAGTAATGCTACAAATTGCATTGGTTTCATTTAAATATCGTGGATTTGCATGTTAGGATCACTAATGTATTTTACATATTAGGTTACCATGTGAGTGGACAATTGATATGTAGCATAAGAGAGGTAAATTCAAACCTATAAAAATAAATTTCACCAATTAGTGTAGTTAAGAGCTGTTCCATCAGTCCATTCCCAGTAATTTTTTCCAACATGCTTGAGTCCAATCCAGCAATTATTCGTTGCCCCACTGCAAGAATAAAACAATATTTTATTGAATGCATTTGCTTGCATTAAGTTTAATTTTGAAACCCTAACATCATCATTTTACAAAGATTGATCGAAGTTATCGCAGTAAGAGTGGAAACTATTGGAATGTGTATAAACAAGTTGTTCAGCCCTCATGACGAAATAGTGAATATTGCCTAATTTCAAATTTCATGAACTGCTGTATCTGGATTATTTGCACTCCGTGAAATAATAAATCTACGGACCTCATTACATTCTTGACAGCTTTTGTCATTTTAGAATCGGATACTTTCACAATCCAGGCATTTCTATCTTCACATTCTGACTTTGCAGCCGCGAAGGTTTTCCAAGCGTCGAATCTCTCCAAAGTATAACCTCCCACAATTACGGTTCTCGCTGGGTATTTAACAAAAATTATAAAATGAATCAATTTTGGTTAATTTTTCATTAAATGTTTTAGAGCATTTTTGAAAATTTTGAAGTATATTTTTTGTGATTTAAAATTATATTTGCATATATGAAAAGTACGTTTGGTGACTTTTCAAAATGTTGCTTTCATAGCTGAGTAGTCGTCACACGGGGAACAATAATGGTGGTATCAAATTGTATTTAACATAAATTTTCTAATTTTAATACAAATGTATCAATCTCAATGCATATTGTGACAAGCTACATTACCAGCTGCAGAATAAATAAGTCTCAGATCAGGGTAAAATTGATTCTCCTCGACTATTATTATTTACGAAACTATTCATGTTTGGATGGCGTTACATCATATTAAAATAATATCTTCAATAAACTGATCTTTTCAGTAAATTTAAAACTTAATTACCATCAGCAAAATGCAAGATCAAACAAACCTTGAGCGAATACGACAGAAGAAATGGAGAGAAGAATGAGCCAACATGACGTGAATGTAAAATGAAGCATCATTGCAGTTACATATCAAGTAACGTGATATACTATGATCTAAACAATATTTCTTATAAATTCAGAGATATACCTTATGAAAGGTCCATTACAACACCACCATAATAAAATAATCTTATTTCGCCCTTATTGTACTCTCTTGATGCTCTACCTACTTACCCTGTTTCCACTTCCTAGGTTACCCCAATTTGAAAACCCTACTTCTTGAAACATTGAATTTAATCCCTGAAATGTTTGGGATTTCTTACTTTTCTATCATATTTACCCTGTTCCACTTGTAATATTATTTTGTATGTTTCCTAAAATGGAAAAACGTGTAGATACTCATTTTTGTGAATAATAATTCAAATAAAAAAATACTGAGGATTTTACCTGTTTTACCTGAGGTAACATCTTACATGTAGCAAATCTCAATTATCTGTGTAAGTAGGAAAAAAGTCACAATCGATGATCACAAATACAACAAAAAAACCTTGGATATCGATGCTCGAGATTATCACTAGAAATGTTTATACCAATCAACTTCTAAATAAATGTATAGTTGTGTAACGAAATAAAGAAAATATATTCTCTGGATTTTTCCAAAAACTGGATTATTCTTTTAATTAACTATAAAATATGAATTCTATAACGTGCCCAACAATATTTCTAATACCCAAACATTAAACACAAAACATTTCTCATATACATACTAGGGATTGGCATGTCCGAAATTTTGAACTTAATTTTGTAGTAAAACTCATTATGTCTCATCTCTAATACATAATCCTCACACTTTGTGTTATAACAAAATATTTTGAAATGTTCACTATTGATGTGGGTTTGTTTATATTACGTCAATGTGGGGGAGGAAGAGGTAACTTCTTTGAATAATAAACATTGTGTGATGTCTATGAAGAGACATATGTTATATTCTATTCTCGAAATTGTTCTGTATCATTATTATCATCACTACTTTCTTACAATAATTTTGTCATATGTTTGGCGGTTCTAGGACAGCTTCCCCAGATAAATGGCCACCGATCAACTGCAGATACAATACCTATTTTGTACTCAGCTTATGATACTGGAGTTCAAACTATAATAAAACATACTGTTCCAATTACTGGAGTTGAGAGCCATCAATCCATTACCAGTCATTTGGTCCAACGTTAGGAAGTCCAATCTTACATATATGTCATTCACCTCAAGGTAAATCGATATTCCCTTTGATATTCACAATTAATCAATGAGGTCTCAACTGACGTAATAACAAAGTTCATTATTTTTTTTTCATAAATGATGGTTACCAGTAGATATTCTGGTTCTCTCGCTCTCTATACGTCTTTGGCTTCTTCTCATCCTTGTTTGAAGGTCTGTGCGTGCTATTTATAATGTTTAGATCCAATCGCTCTATAGATGGAAAATAACATTAAAGCAGACCTCATTGTATTCAATGAATGAATTGTGAACTCAGAGACCAGGAAATCATTTTTCATTTCCATAACCTTTTATCAGAAGCTTCAGTGGGCGATCAAATATCGCTCGCTTCCTATTTAAATTTATAACTGATGAATAACAATTAGTTGCATAATTTTAGGTTCAACGTCATACAGTTGTTGACATAGAGTCAAAAGACACAAGCGGATAACATATACAAAACAGCCCAAGTTGCTTTATATATTCTCGGTGTTGTAAATATTATCAATTTATTTTATTTGTTCCCTGTTCCCACATGATTGCATCTTCTTAAAATGCCGGTTCTTTCTCTTCAACTGAGTCAGGAATATATGGACTCACCATAATTGTTCATTTTCTTCAGATATTTGCATACAGCTTGATCAGGCCATTGAGCACTAAATCTTGACGCTTTATTTTCTCTGCCGCATCAATTGAATCCTAGCCATGCTCCACAAGTTGTTTTATTTCGACCTCTGCAAAACACATTAATTGAATCCTAGTCCAGGCTTCAAAAATTGTTTGATTTCGTCCCCTATAAAACACAACAATTGAATCCTAAACCAGGCCTTACAAGTAGTTTGATTATGATCCCTGCAAAAATGTGTCGTGCTTGAGTGAGCAGGAGATTCAAAACACTATGGCTTACATGGAGAGTGGGAACAATACAAATATTTTGCATTGTTATTTTACTTTCTTTTTCGTGCTCGATAGTATAAATATGAATTGTAATTAAGCCACTATATCAACACTCCGTTGCAGAGCACCAATTTGTCAAGCGTAGCTAATGAAGAACGAATTTATCCCAGAACTACCTCACACACACACACACACACACACACACTTGATGCCTCCTCTAGTTAACGATTATCCTAGTAGAGTATGCCATGCAATCAGTGGCGAATTAGGATAATACTGGGCCTGTAGCTTATGGTATTGAGGTGCCAAAAAAAAATAACCTCATGAATGGTTTTATGGTCGTTAGTTTGGTAATGTGCCCACCTTTGTGTAACATTTCTTGTGTTGTAATATTCCTCAAAAAAAAAAATATATATATATGCGCAGAAGGCGCGAAAATGTTTTCAGTCGTTAAGTAAAACATTTATTGAAAACCTCATAATTACATTAAATTGAAGAATATTTAAATTTGGAGAATTCAAGTGATCTTTAGTCCATTTTAATTCATTTTGCTTCAAAGCATTCAGCGCGTGGCCACCGAAATTGCGTTACGAAATTTACGTTATTCTAGTTATTTACACTTTTTTATACTTGTAGTTGAATAATAAATTTATTGAAGTGATATTTGATTACAAACAAGCAAGCATGCAATCCAAGTTTTAGTAGCAATATTATTTGGTTCCATTGGTTCAACATCATAAAACCACTCCATCGCTAATCTCTAGTATTTCTGCGAATTTTAATATCATCATGAACTTCTTTCATACAAGAATTTTGTCATATGTTTGGTGGGTCTAGGACATCTTACCCCAGACAATCGCCCCGAACAACTGAGGATACCATGTTCGGCCTATTTGGTACTACGCTTATGGTACACGAGTTTATACTGTGATAAAACATACTATACCAATTACTGAAGTTACTGAGAGCTGTGCAGTCAATCCATTACCAGTCATTTGTTCCAACGTTTCGAAGTTTTGAATCGATGTTCCATCAGATATATATTCATAATCAAGGAGGCCTCAACTGACGTAACAACGAAGTTTATATTAGTAGGAGATATTCTGCCCAAACCCCCCCCCCCCCCCCCCCCACTCTTTCTATGCTGATTATTTTCATCCATGTTTGAAGCTATGTCCTAATGACGATGTTTGAATTCAATCGCTCTATATTTGTTAAAAATCATCAAAGCAGCCCTCATTGTATTCAATGAAAGAATTGCGAACTCAGGAACCAGGAAATTATATATTTCATTTTCATAACCCTTTGTCAGAAGCTTTAGTTGGCGATCAGATATCACTTGCTTCTTATTTTAATTTATAACTGATGAATAATAATTACTTGTCATTTTGGGTTCACCATCATTCATGCGTTGACATTAGGGGCAAAAGGCAAAGGCAGATTCTATTATATATAACCGTTGACGTTAAACGCCGATATATACGCTCCTATATTGAAGCGCCGAGATATGTGCTCCAGATATCATAGCGCCACAAACCTGAATCGAATCTAACCCCAACCCGAATATACTTTACCAAAACCCGTAACCTTCAATCTAATTCATAATCTAACTTTAAAATAAACCTGACCCTTGCAACGTGCACTAAACCTAATTAGGGTTGATGCACAGATACAATAAACAAACAAAGAATATCGATTCAAACTTGGCCATTTTTCCATTTCAATTTGAGGACCCCGGGATGGAGGTTTCCTATGTTAACCTGTCCCTGACATTCCAGGGTGGCGGTACCTCCTTGTGGTTCCGTTTCTATTTTTGTACACGTCAAGACTGGATTTTTGTGGTCTTCGTTTTCTGTTTAAAGTGAAAAGATGGATACAATGCACTCAATAGAACCATTCGAATATACTCGAATGTGACCAGTTTTCACTCGTATTCATTACATCTGAATATTATTGCACAAAATTTCTACGCTTGCCGATTGTAATTCTCTCTTGGGTAGAACCAGACTGTGACGTAATTCTAGATATGAGTAGTATAGTTTAATAATAGTGCGGCGGCAAATTTTGGATATCGAGAAGGCTCTAGTTTCGCTGCTATTGGCGGTATAGTGTAAAGTATAAAATGTTGCATGACGTCACTGTATCGTGAAGTATCATTACCAAAAAAGAATGTTCGAAGTAGAAGCAATCAGTCTATCTGAGTTGAAAGTTTGGGGGGATTAGCCAAGATTTAGGAGAGTCATTGCGCCAACATGATCCCCTGGAACAAGTAAACGGAGCCGACCAATATACTTGATGGATTGCATCCGCCAAGTAAAAAACGTGCTATTGCTTTTTGTTCTGTGGACATTTTTTACATTAATCGTTTTAACTTGAAACCGTATTATTATGTGACGGGCAATAAATATTTTGAATATACCCACGTTTAACGCAGAATGACTTCGTAACGACGAACAGAGTTCGACCGTTGTACGTCACTTCGCATGTATGTTTTACAGCGTCCACGTATCGCTGTCGCAAAAAATAGACCATTTTATGTTTCTATATGTATATGATATCACCTGTTTTATTATAAATGTTTTAAAAAGTTATTTCCCATCTTCCCACTCGATTAATATTAGTGTTTACACTTAATAAGCTACCAGCGCACCAAGTTCCAACTAGTAAGAGAAAAATTACGACGTACACAGATACACAAATACGATAAACAAACAAAGATAATATTCCTCTGTTATCCATATGTATCATGTTGGTCTGATTGGTTCTCAAATGCATTTGATTAGGCTCAAAGAGGGTCTTGTGTCGTTACCTTCCCTAATGGCAGCCCTTTTGCAACCCTGTCTCATTGGAATCCCGTATAAAGGAGAATCTTGACGTGAACTTACAGTTAATTGATCTGGATAACCTTCCTGGTCACGGGTGTAATGTCCGTCGTTTTTGTAAGCTTCATCTACATTGTCTGTTTTCAAAACCTCTGCAACTCTCCGTAAGAAAGGGTCGAAGGTCAACTTCTATATTACTGGAGATGAAGATAATTCGGGATGAAGATAATTCGTCAATTCGGGATGGCATAACATGACATAATTGACGTAATGTGACTGACGTAATTGATAACGTCATAATTTACATATTTATCGACTTTATGTTTTTTTACCTAATTCCATCTTTGGTGCAGCTCTGATCAAACTTACCAACATTGCTTTATATGACGTTATCAGCGTTTTGAATCTCACATTGTAAAAGACAGAAGCTATGAAGCATGGAAATTGGAAAATGTGAGACCGCTGGATGTGATATGTGGGACAAAGGTTATAATTATTTCGTGCAAAAACCGATCAATCCTTCAACAATATCAAGAAAGAATATTTCGCCAGACCCCCTCACTCAAACATGAATTTTCCAGCGTCCCGCTGTAAACAAGAGGTGAATCATACAAACAGAACGGGATCCATCAACATACTTGACAAAATCCAAGACAACTAGTGACGTATCTCAAGCAGTAGAATATGGAGATTACGTAATAGTAAAGGTAAATCAAGCGATGCAGAAATAATCACTACGATCACCGCAAACCCCAGCATTTCCATGCTTGAAAAATACACATACAAGAAGTACCAACCTGGTAAGTATCACCAAACGAATGTCTTGAATCATTTTCCCAAGAATTTTTCAGATGTGAACAGTACATGCGAAAAGGCCACTGTGTGAACGCTGGTAATGAAATAGATTCCGTTTCTTCGCAAGTACCATTGAAATCTATAAAATGTTGGTAAAAACATCAGTCACAAAAGTCACTGCCAAGTACTGTGGTAACTCTACATGTGAGAAAATGTGCATAAGACTTTCCTGGTCAATTATTTTTTTATTTTAACTTAATTTTTGCAACGCACTACGTATGAATATGAAATATCGCATGAAAGTCTTTTCTATTGATGTTAAGTAACATGGAAACACTATTAATCTGTAAATATCAGACGATAAATAATGAGTCAATGTTAAGCCAAGCATTTCCACGAATCATCAGTTTTCGGAATTATCCTTTTTCTGACGTCACAAAAAATTCCCAATTGCTTGAGGAACTTGTGTTTTGCAACCTTGTTTGAAATTCAAGTAAGACATGACGAAATATAATGACGTAACAACTTACCTATTGACTTCGTGACGTCAATGAAGAAACACAATGATACGATAGTCATTGTCTTCAGAAGAATCATCATTTAGGATTTCTCAGTTGATATGAAATGCATTAACTTTAATCTAGGTAAAAAAATATGAATTATTAGTTGAACTCAGTTAGCACTATTCCATATATATTTAACTTATTTTAATTTACGAAACAGTGTAATCGTAATGATAGCACGGAAGAAAACACAGCAGCACGCCGTGTTCAGCGTCGACAACAAACGGAAGAAAATTTGAGCGACGTCGTTTTGGAATCGGGTGGATGCGGGTCATATCTGCTCTGGATAAACGTGATTAACTAATCCTAACCTCATCCTCACCTCTAAACCCTAACCCTTGGTAACTTGAGTAACTTTCTATGTTGATTATGATCAGCAAATCATGTATTTACGATATATATTTTATTTATACGGTAAAATTTGAAACTTAGAAATGACAATTAAAACGTTTCACTGACGTTTTCTGCATGACCGCTTAAGACAAAGGCCAAGAACTGTCAAGCCAAATCGTCCAATAATATTGTGATACAAAAATTGCAGTGAATATTAGTTAATTATTAGATATCACGCACCAGTGCGGATAGATTAGAGATTCCTACACCGCTCTATACCGTTCACCAGTCTTCGTAATTTTATCACATGATCAGATCACTTTTTATGTGCTTTTATGCTATGCCCATGTTAGATTCGCCGACGGGAAATTTAAATGACTGTATTTACTAACCGCACGGGAAACTCCACGTAACACGTAACAATGATACAGCGAAGTGAATGAAACACTGATACAATAATTCAGTAATAATATATATAATAAATAATACAGTGAGTAATAATTCCTCTGAAACAAAGTGTTACAACTTGTTTGCGCATTTCACTATAGCATACATATAATAGAGTGATTAGGACTTCGAATATGAAACTACTCGTTGACAATGGAAAATTTCATACATTGATTATTCATACATTCAATATTAAATGGAAAATCCTTTAGCAATATCTTTGAAAAGAAGTTGAAATGATTCAAATTTATATTATATTATTCAAAATGTTTACATGAAAAATGCTTGTTATTTTCTCTCATTGATTAATGTGAAAACAACTACAAAAAATAAAATAATAGGTCGAGTTAAATTAAAATATACTCGGTTAGAATAGACTAGGGTTGTCGAACTTCTTTGACATTGCGAGTAACTTCAGCACTAAACATACAAGTCGCGGGCCACAAATAAAAACAAAATATTGTATTTTACTTTTATATATTTTTTACATGATTGGTGTGATGTCACTTTTACAATCAATTCTGTCACTCTTGCAATCATTAGATTTATATTTATTCATACATAATGCTGGCCATATTCTTGTCTGCTAATGGGATGTCTGGGGTGGAGACACATTTTAGTCTCAATGTGGATTTCGATGTTGGTAGTGACATGTCGAAGACAAATCTAGTGATTTATGGGTTTAAGATTTTAAGATGTTTTTAGCCTCAAGAGTTTTAAATCTGTTATCGTTAAAATTATCGAAGTCACTCATTTATTTTTCTAGGAAAAAATACAATAGACCAATATATCATTATGAGCGCTAACGGACCGTTAAAAATCACACGGTGGGCCACAAGTGGCACGCGGGACCGGAGTTAGGCCACTCTGACTTGGACTATAACATGGGTACATGAATAACAAAATATATATGTAAGGTTACACGCCCACAGTGCAAAAGTTAAAGACAATTTTGGAATATAAGATAACTATAATATAGTTGTTACAATAAATTTCCAATATATTTGAAATATTGAATAAATGAAAAACTTATCGAGAATATAGAGAAAATGGTGCAAAAAGAAAGAAACTCTGATGCATTGTATAGAATAAAACAATTATTCAGCAGCTATATTATATATTTTGAATAGAATAATAAACACATCACTATAGTAAAATATGCAAAACATGTGCGTTGAAAAACATATCAGCAATCTAGAAAGCAATATTTAATGTCCTTAATCTGTTGTTTCCTGGTGGGCTAAAAACTCTATATGGATTTAAGAGATGTATGTTCAAATTCTGACGAGTTTGAACATCGTACATTACGGTGCACGAGTCGTATTACACATTCTTCATTTGTGAATGGTGCGCATAGAATATTATTTGTATATATATATATGTTCACAACAGTCTCCATAAATACAATGGGTATTTCAAGTTAACGTCGCGCATTCTGGTATACCGGGTCATCATATTCCATCACTGGGCTGTTGGCGTAGACATGCTGAGTAGACTTCAGGTGAAATGTCTTCACTGCTTCATAGCAGAAGCGATACTGTTCCTGAGAAAGAAATACTGAGTTAAAATATAGAAAAAGCGATTTTTTATCGTTGTGTTATGTGGAATTCTCTATCATGTTCTATCATGTCCACGCTACATTCACCGGAAAGCCGCATCTGGAATATACACGGGCGCGTGATAATATCATGCGATTCTGAACCCGTGAATATCTTTTGAAGACATGGCTTCTCGTTAACTTCCCCATGTTCACTAAAATTACCATATTGAGATCAAAATAATTTAATTATTTACTGGAGACGTTTCAATCCTCCTGTGATTTTGTCTTGGTATTATTTTTAATTAATCTATCATATTCGCCCTTGATATAGAGGATAGCCGTATCGTGCTTATACACGGAAGCGTGATAAAACCATGCCGGCTTGCATGCTCAACTTGATGGTGCAGGAAAGTCGTGATCAATGTCAAATAAAACCACCCTACACCGGTGAGTAGTTCAGCGTCGCCAGATACTGACTCACGCCAATGACAAGGGCATGCATGGTAAGGACATTCCAGAAAAGAATTTACACATAATAGTTGAATAATATGAATATAGAAATTCGGTATTTGTAATTTTTACTTGGATATTTCAAATTCTTACCAGAGTTTCCACCATTCCTGGTTTACTGTCTCGAAGATCTTTGACAGCTCGAAAAACATCAACTCGATTTTCACATTTCAGTCGTTCAATCAGATTCAGTATCGCACAGAATGCACCAGTCTTCCCAAGACCGTTGCTAAAGAGAAAGAATATTTACTAAAACTTGTATTAAATATATGACGAAATCAAGTAATGCGAATTGCTTCCGGTATTGAAATATAATTTCCTGATACATTTATAGCTCGATTTATAGTCGGCTTATACTCGGCTCAATTGTACCTCAATATCAATAAGTGAGAAATATATAATGGAAGTAGAAGTATTTTTTATCATTGCTAATACTGAATTTATAGTCTTTTGGACTTTTCCGAAATCTATTGAATTAAGTTCGAATCGAATATTTGCACCGAATCTGGGACAAACTAAAATAAAGTATTTAAGCTGTATCTTTTATACTATCAGGTAATAACCCGAATATATACGGAAATAAAATCGAATATGATAAGCACACAGATACATATGATGGTGATAGATATATTTGAATATTGTGGAATGTCTCACAAGGGAAACATGAAGGGGTTAAATACCATGGACACCAAACCAAACCAATGCTAAAAAGGAATCGAGGTCAGACAGGTACATTATCTTGAATTATCAATGAGTTTAT
>JAUELA010119358.1:0-16422 GCA_031471845.1 Boltenia villosa | reverse complement strand
ATTAACAAATTTAAATTGGAATTGACAGAATGAACACAGATGGAAAGCGGGAATCGAAACACTAATTTACTGAAGGTACGGGAAACTAGCAATCCTGATTACGGTAGTTGCTGAAATACGGGTATCAAATCAAATATCAACTTAACACTAACCCTTAAAATAACCTTCTGTAAATTAGGATTGCTAGTTTCCCGCTCTCCCGCACCTTCTGTAAATTAGTGTTTCGATTCCTGCTTTCCCGTCTTCAGTAAATTGGTCATGCTCAACACAGATAACTTATAGAACGGTATACGGTCATTTGAGCGATGTCAGATTTAACGCTACCAAATGAGCGGAGTTTCCAATGATTTTCAGCATAGATATATGGATGTATTCAAAAGAGTGATAACTATAAAAAGGGAAAAGGAATGTGACAAATGAAATGTACAAATGTTTACAAAATTTAGGGCTAGAGTTAGCGGTATCCAGACATTTCGCCAACAAAAAATTATTAGGGAGGCACAGAGAATAAAAATATAAGATATAATTTTTTGAATGTTGGAAAAACGCCTGCAAATGATTTTGAAACGTCCAGGATTCTGAGTTAGCATATGGTTTTATCCCTTCCTTAAGGAGTACTTTATATTGTCACTCCAATTACATGCCACTCCTTTGTAACAGTTATATTCAGTAACACCTTTGGAATTCATTCCAGATTTGTCACCCCTTTGATAACCCCTAACATTTAGTATTTTCATTTTGTTGGACTTTAAACTTATCTCATTAGAAATGACTTTGAATGCTTCAATCAAACTGAATTCTCAATTGGTAGCACTAAATCTGACTTTCGCTGTTATTATGACATCTAATACTATAGAGCCGAGGTTCCCAAACTATGTTCCGTGGAACCCAAGGGTTCCGTGAAAAAATGGGGGTTTGGCAAGCGTAAATCAACATGGAAATAAAATTATTTAAAAATAAACTTCACGAGCAAATATATATAAATTAGACTTTTTCAATTGAATTTTTGCATTTATTCATTAATTTAACCCACAATTTATGGTACTTAAAATTTTTCAATAAAGGCTGGGGTTCCACAATCATTTGAATAATGTCGAAGGGTTCCGCGGCAAAAATAGTTTGGGAACCACTGCTATAGATTAGCACCAGTGACAAAGCTAAGCTTATCAAAATGCTGAAGTGAAAATTGACAACAAATTATAAATAAGACTAAAAAGCATCTGATATTGAGAAAGATATAGTTTGAAATTGCAAATGAATAGTTAAGGTGGTGATGCTGGCCAATAGAGTCAGGTTTTTCACAAAAAAAGGGACAAACAGTAGCTCCCATGTCCCATATGAGAAGTTTTAAATGCTGAAATACAGTCATATTTTTGGGGGGCATTCTTTGCTGAAACAGATTCACATATGCCATTCAAATACTCTATATCAGGGGTGGCCAACTTGTCTCTGGTTGCAATCGACTTTGAATTTTTTCAAAACATGCGGTAGACTACTATTAAAATTACCCCACTAACCGTGATGGCAAACTTTCGCTAGTGACAAGCTAAACATGAATTAAAATATTCAAGTAAAATAATTGTGAATAATTGATAATTGTGTATGATGACAATAGTTTGTGATGTCACACTAATTGCTACCAAACAATTTCAGCCGAAGCTGTTCAACTGAGCAGATTTTAACGCCACTTGAACCTTAACCTTTTGTTTTCTGCTGAAAAAAAATCCTATTTGTGACGTCATACATAATTATGGAATACATGTGTGAACTGTCTTGAACTATTCTGCATTACCATTCGCTGAAATCTGCCGCTCTATGATATTTTCAGTCAAGTCGATCGACGCAAAGAGTCTAAACAATTTATTATTGCAAGTTAGATGGTGCGATCGACCAGAAGACCTTCAGCGATCGACCAGTCGACCGTGATCCACTTGTTGGCCACCCCTGCTCCATATCACAGCATGTTTGAAATATTAAATGAAAGATATTGAACACAAAATAGCTGGAAATTGCAGCTATTGTTCTCAAATTTGCTTAATGAGTTAAGACAGAAGACAATAATCACCACTAAGGTGGATCACCAACTGATCATCAACATCAAGACTTATTCTACAGTTCCTTGATGTGAGTAAATGACTGAGAAGGGCATAGTTTCAATTATATTGGACTCCTTATAAGGCCAAGTTTGTTCTACCAAAGCTTACATGCAGGAACATAAAACCTTCGACTCCGACTTCTCAATTATGATACACCCGACTGTTGAGTCTGTACATTTTTCTCGGCTCCTAATTCCGACTCGGTTAACCTAAATATTTGGTTGTGATCCTGCTTAGATCTCTTAGTTTAGTACAACACCAAATCACAGTTGCTTTGATCAATTTTCACACCCTACATATCTTAATGAGTTAATAACAGCTTAATGGTTTTAACACCTTCCTAAAATAGATGATTGCTTTATGACATATTCATATCCGTTTTGGGAGTATTTGATTTGGTGGAGCCGTAAAAAATTATTTCAGCCAACTTAACATCCCTGGTTCCTTCTTTGCTTTGTCATTTTAGACGTAAAATAATCGTTGTACTATTTCCCAATCAGTTTCAACAATCAATCAGTTCTGCCGTTTCCCAGATGACTAGCAGAATGAGTCTGTGAAGATAGAAGATGGCGAAGGGTCTTACTGGTGTCTTGTCTTTCAATCGCTGAATGGGAACTCTCTACTCTTACAGAAATATGTTGCTTTTGAGATAATCTTCTCAATTCTGGGCCTGTTGAACCGTACTGAAGTGCAATCCGAGTCAATGAATGCATTTTACTGTCATAGGTAACAGCTGGATCTGTTTTAGAAGTAATATTCGATTTTGTGGAGCCATAAAAAATTATTTCAGCTGACTTGACATCTCTGGAACCTTGTTTGCTTCGTCGTATTATTTCAATAAATAGAAGTTTCTTCAATCTCTGTTCTTGTTTCTGAAACAATTTCTGTTTTTGCTACTGTTTGGCTTTCAATCTCCAGTAGTTCAGCCAATCGCATCGCATCGTTGTACTTTTTCTCTGCCTCTTCCTGCCTCTTTTTCACCATTTCTGGGCTCAATTTCATGAACTGCTGCATGAGTCTCATGTTGGTTTTCTGGAACAAGCTGGCGCAGTTATTAACGCACGTTGATTCTGCCGGTGTCATTGACCTGAGATAATTTATTAGAATTTAAGAATCATTTGGTGATTTTTTTTGATTGATGTATCACATTTACCCCCAGAATGCCGGCTTACGAGCATGCTCAACTTGGATAGCGGAGGAAAGCCGTGACCAAGGTCATGTGAAACCGCTCTGTACCGACGAGGAGTTCAGCGTCCCCAGTCACTTACTCACGTCAAGGCTCAACATGGCATATATTGAAGTGAAGTGATCAACAAGCGTGCAATGCATCGTTAAGGTGCGGAATAAATCTGTGCAGGTGAAGCTGAGATTCAAACCCAGAATCTCTAAGTGAGCATAGATGACCAGCATTAAAAATTAACTACATTTTCATTTTTTCTGACATCCATTAGAGAAAAAAAAGCCCAATCCAAATTAGACACAATTGTTTCATCTCATTCTGGTGATCTTCTAGACCAATGGCTTTTATGCTGCTCATAGCAACGAGGGTAGCAAACGGTTGCCAAAAAAGTCGCTAAATAGGAGCAAACATTTTTGAATAAGCCAAAAAAAAAAGCGAGGCAAAAATTTAAAAAATTATTCCGTAACCCTTTTAAATATTATATTTGTAAGAGGTCCATGCACAAGCGTCTATAGCGACAAGCCACTACAGTGGAATTCTACCCTTATTGCTCAAAATAATTATCGTTTGCTATTGATTTCTATCCCTCGGAATTGTGATTGAATTTCTTTTCTCTCCCGCAGTGTATTTTTATTTGCCTGCTCTTCTAGCACACTTTATGCACCTTATATAAATATATATTTTCACATTTGTAATTAATAGACATGGTTGTCACTACATTGCATCTTGCAATGCCATAAACCATTCAGTTGGTTTTAGTGTCATGCCATAATTCTTCCTTATGCTGCAGGTACCATGAGGCCCCAAGTAATAGTTCCTTTGTTTATGTTATAAAGGTTGTATGGTGGAATAGAAGGTTACACGATTTACATTGGCGGATTAAGTGTGGTGCGGGCCTGTAGAATAAGGTATAAACAGGCCTCAAATTAACTGACGTGATACCTTGTTATTTGTGGCATTAGGCGATGCGTTCCCTTTTTTTGAGATTTGTTGATTTAATATCCCACAAGAGGTTTTACAACAATGAGTAGCGAATGAACAGGAAATTTTTTCAGCATCCAGGCAACACATTTAGTGAAAACTTATTACATAATTTATATTTTTACCCTGCATTTACAAGTGGAGTAACTTCACACAGTAGATTAATTTTCACTTAATCTCAGGAAACTCTCCGCTGCTGAAGGCCCCTGGGCAGTTGGAATGGGTGAAACATAACATATAAACATGTTGCATATTTACCGTCGGATTCACCGGAAAGCCGTTTTCTGGCTACATACATGGACGCACAATGGACCATGCCGGCTTGCGAGCATGCTGAACTTGGATGGCGGAGGAAAGCCGTGACCAAGGCCACGGGGAAACCGCCCTGCACTGGCGAGGAGTTCAGCGCCCTCAGTCACTTACTCACATCTCAGATCAGGGTTCACCACGGCATTGAAGTGCAGTGATTATCACAGTGCGGAGTGCCGAAAACTTGTGCTGCCGGGATTCGAACCCAGAACCTCAGTGAGCATAGATGACTAGCCGGCGGTTTTATCCACTAGGCCTTAGACAACCATCAGTTACTTCCCCAATTTAATATAAAGAACATATTGTGGGTGAAAAATTACCTGTCAAAGTTGAAATTTTGAAGAAATAAATTCACATGTCATGCCACATTTTTCAATACTGACCTGTTTTCAATTTTTTTGTATTTTAAAATGACGAAAAATAAAAATTCTATCTATCTATCTAGAAAGTAAAAACTCAAACCTGTAATTAAAATTTGTTGCACATTTTGTGAAGCAATGCTCGCTCATTCGATTGTAGATAATCAAAAAATCTTTGATATTTCGCAGTTGAGAGATCGGATCCATGGCGACAGATTTTACAGGTAAATATCTACAAAAATACAAACACTGCTTTATTGCAAATATCTTGAAAAAGTGCAAATTGTACAAAAATCTCTATTCTTAGATATTCTAAGCAATGAGGCAAGCAACAATGCTTACTATGTTGTTGACTGACGGCCAAATTTGGTTTTACTCTAAATCAGTGCTTGCCAACCAGTGGATCGCGAAGCATTTCTAAATGTTACAGTTTTCGATTAGATCGGGAAATTGTTGCATTATCATTAAGTAACAATTGTGTAACAAATATGTAACAATTAGAATTATGCGTTGTGTCGCGTTAACAATTTCAGTATGCCCCTACATTTTGGAAAGTGTTGGTAGGCTACTAGTCAGATTAGTAATTTGTTGAATTCGGATAGAGTTGTATTTTAAATACTGGCTAAACCAGGGTTAATATACCTTATTTAAACTCTCTAACTTTGTTTGATTCTTGTGAGCCAGAAAATGGATAGTTTTTCTCATATATTAATATCTCATTGTGGGTCGCACAAAAAAAAGGCAATAAAAGTGGGTCGCGAACTGAAAAAGTTTGGGAAGCACTGCACAAAGAGTATCGGATTCACTTGGAGCGGGGGTTGCTGGGAAATGTTCATTGCGATAAGAAAGTAATTTTGAAGACAATTGTGACATTCAATTTTCAATTAATCATATGACATCATCAATGCGATGATATAATTATACAAAAAGAATTCACCCCAGCCAACAATTCTTTTATACACCCATCGCTGATTATTTGTCTCATAATTCCACTATTTATAAAATAACAGGTCACAACCCAAATTCTGAGAATATTGTCGTCAAATTGATACAATTTATTGGGAAGAGGCTGTTTGACTAAAATCCTGAATCCAGACTGCAGTGTTCCCAAAATATTTTTATCGAATTTCAAAAACCGACTGTCCTGAATGAATTTATTCTAATATTGTATCATTAAGGGTTAAGTTATGAGAAGAGTTAGGGTTAGGGTAGAGTTAGATAATAGATATTTATTTTTGGATTTAGTTCTCTGTGTTTTGTTGGATGGGTGAACACTGCTGCAGAAGTCGGGCCAGGATTTTAGTCAAATCCGTAAGGTGAATACTGAATGAAATAAAATCTCTGGTGAATTGCAAAAAAACACTGAACAAATGAACAAATTTCATTAAAATAGAAAGTACAAATTGACCTGAAAACACTGGAACATAGCTTCTTAATTGGATTCTAAGTTTTAGCAATATCACTGCAAACTTTTGCCTAAAAACTTTTTCAAATTGCATCAAAATTTTCAATAACGGAGACGTTTACATCAAAAGGCATGAAAAGGCACATACTTGATTTGGATATAATCAATATTTATTTTTTAGTAATGGTAATAGTAATATTATGAATATATGGCTGTATTGAGCATTAATTAGCAATATATATTTTCTAGTTGATAACAATATAGTTAATGTTTACTTATTAATATATTACTGTCAATTTTGGTATACAAAACCAGTACAAATTATAAGTTGAGAAAAATCCCTTTGAATGATAACAAATTGAACATAGATATTGGATGTAATTTGCAATCAATAACGGTAGCTAATTAAAATGTTAATGAAATTATGAAGTCTATCAAGTGCATATGTGGAAGCTTTAAGAAATATTTTACAAGCAAGAAAGTGACTTTAATAATGATGGAAATGTGTGACATTAGCGAACTCATAAAAGTTTGGCAAAGAATAATGAGTTTTGCATTTAAAGGCAAGAAAATGAAGAGAGAAGCAGGTTTAAGGAGTCATTAAACCCTCTGTGTGCTGGATTATATAATTCTGAGAAATAAAAAATTGGTTCCAGGAATTGGTGAAATATAAATCTTTCTATGGTTTCGAAATTAGCCTATTGCAAGGGTGGGCAAACTTTATTTCTCTGCGGGCTGCATGGAGCATCTGTCGCGTGCCGCATTCAACAAAAACTAAATTGTTCACAAAAACGCAATTCTTATTCATGCATTTCTTGAGCAAAATGTATTATTTGTTCCACAACGAAAGACCCCTCGAATACAAATATGATCACGCGTTTATGTGCGAAAATGTCTGGACCACACAAATTGACATCGCCTTGCGATGGAGTTATCGGGACGCAAAAAAGATCTCACGAGCCGTAGTTTGCCCACCCCTGGCCTATTGTGAAGAAAAGAGAAAATAAATGGACAAGATAATTTACAGATATGAACTGATTTGAATAGAATTTCATTTCAGGAATCTTCCATGAAATATATTTCAATTTTCAATATACTCTATTAACAGCCAAAAAATAGAATACAAAGCGCTGGAATTGGTATTTGATTGGGGAGCGGAGCATGAGCTATCGTAAATTTTAGAAAAACTAGTACATGAAAGCAAGCAATCTTGGCCTTGCAAGAAAAGGCTTTGTGTGAGTATGGTTGTGTAATTTTTCAGACAAGAATATGAGCACTACGACATGAGAGAAAATCATTTTGAACAGAGTTTTAGATCATTTTGAGCAAAATCAGTTTCAGTACTCCAATGTAAGTATGCATACATATGTGACACAATTTTTTTTGGTATAACAAAATAGGAACTTAATTGAAGAGAGCTCAGTAATAAGTTGGATTTTGTTTTCAAAAGATTTTGATGAAAAAAATTCACTCAAATGACCACATGCACATCTATCAAAATATATCAAATGATTGATGGATATGCTGATGCCATGGAAACAGTGATAAATGAAAACAGACAAAGCAAGAAGCTGGATGGATGTACAAAGTGCATATTTTTAGCATTAAATGAACTTGAAATTGAACAGTAATTGTATACAAATTACAGTGTGTGATGTGAAATTGTATAAAAATTTAGCAGAAAAAATTCACAGAATTAAAAAAAAAATGTTTTCTACAGATGTTATTAGTGCAAAAAATTGTGTGAAAAGAGCACTTTGTTATTGAAAGTTATTTCCGTTCACTTTAACATCTTTAACATAAAGAGCTACATCCTAGCAGAGTCGGAAACGGGATATATTTGGAACATGAAAATATATTCCGGAAAAGAAACGAAGCTAGAATGAGAAGAAAAATGGTCTCAGTCATCAAAGGTTGTTGATACGTTATTACACTATTTATGTGGATCATTTTTATTCTAATCCACAGCTATGCCTGATACTAAACGAAAAGAAAACCAAAGTGTGTGGAACAGTGCGCAAGAATAGGATAGGATTACCCGTAGATGAAATCAAAGAAAAACTGTCCAAAGGAGAATGTGTCGCGAGATACGAAGAAAATATGAAAATGAAAGGCTGCATTAAGGGGAGGAAGTTAAAATGAACAGTATTTTAATAATCGAGCCTAATTTATTCAAAAATATACCAAAGTTACAAAATATTGCGCAAGAAATCTGGACTGCGCGGCAATAAAGGAACCTCGACGTGAGATCCCGACAATTTTGGTAAGATGATGTTCGACTGTGGCAAAGTTTGACGGCGAATTTTTTTTATTGAGTTTGTTTTAATTCCAGCTTTAATATTTCCTTGGGTGATGGCGGTCACACTTCCAAGAGTCCTTTTTTGTTTCTTTGAGTAAATTGCGATTGGAGGGAAATATGTGTGATTCGACCAATCAGATTTAGAATTATTCTTGCTCGGCTTGCTATTGGTCAGATTTGCTTGTGGGAGGGGCAAAGTAACATTATTTTCCATTGTCGATTCTGATTGGTCATTCCAGTTGTCAATTGTAATTTCATCGTCAAGGGGCGGAGTTTCCCAATCAGTTTCAACATTTGCCCTCGTTTTAACAAGAATCGAAGGCAGCAATACAGGAGCCTTCTTTTCTTTTCTGCCATTTCGCAGATGACTAGCAGAATGAGTCTGTGAAGACAGAAGATGGCGAAGGGTCTTACTTGTGTCTTGTCTTTCAATCGCTGAATGGGAACTCTCCACTCTCACAGAAATATGCTGCTTTTGAGATAATCTTCTCAATTCTGGGCCTGTTGAACCATACTGAAGCGCAATCCGGGTCAATGAATGCATTTTACTGTCATAATAAACAGCAGGATTTAAGGGCCTAACAATACTGCCTGGAAATAACGTTCTCATTGGCTCGTTTGGAGCTTTTTCTCTCTTTTTTCGAGGCATTGATAGTTCTTCCATTCTCTTGACATGGAATTTTGGGCGTTTCTTCTTAATTTCTTGAGTATTTTCCTCTTTCTTTGTTTTCTGCAAAGATTCGAGCTGCAGAACTTCTCTCCACTGGGGGGCACTGCTTCTTTTAGCACTTGATTTATTTCTAATTTTTTCCGTTGACTTTTCTTGAATTTCTGAAACACTGATTGGTTCCCATCCGCATAAATCATAAATGTTTTCATTTTTCTTTTCATCGTGCGCGCTGTCGCTTATCGTCAAAAGTTTTGTTATCAATTCTTTCTCGGGCTGATCGTAGAAGGGAGGTGAGACCTGATCACCAGATTCATTCATTTCAATATTTCTGCATAGTTTGTTTAATTCTTAAAAATTTTACTAAGAGTTGAAAATGAAATTGTACAATGAAATAAAACATGGTCTTGTTTACACACAGATAAAAGTTTTATTTCGTAAGCTTTCGCTAGATCATAACATCTAGCTTCTTCTCTTATATAAGTTCTTGTTTACAAAGGTTTCTTTTTACAGTCATTGATTATGCTTGGTCTGAAGAAGCTAGATGTTATGACCTAGCGAAAGCTTACGAAATAAAACTTTTAGCTCTGTGTAAACAAGACCATGTTTTATTTCATTGTACAATTTTATAATTCTTGTTTGAGCATACTTGTCGCTTACGCTACATACGGATCCACAACTGAAAGGGAGCATAGAGGAAGGATAAACAGTTTTCTACGCAACATTTCACAACTCTTGAATATAAAAAGTGATCTTTCAATTTAAGGGCAAGGGAATCGAGAATTCTACTCCCTTTTTGAGAATAACAAGTAATATTTATCATATTTACCCCCGATTCACGAGCATCCCTAATTTACAGAAGACGGGAAAGTGGGAATAAAAACACTAATAACCTAAGGTGCTGGAAAGCGAGAAACTAGCAATCCTAATTACTGTAGTTAATAACTTAACATTAACCCATACCCCAACCCGAACCAGTGGCGTAGCGTGGGGTGTGCGGACCGCACAGGGTGGCCCAAACTATAATTTTACAGGGTGGCCAAAACTATAATTTTATTACTTTCTTGCGATTTCGAGGTAGTACATTTTTTTTATTATTATTGTTTGTCTCCACAGATTTTTTTTAATCATTATTACATTGTTCCTCAATCAATAAATGATATGTACACACAGGGCAGCCAAACCCTCCACTACACCGTTGACCCGAACCATACCTTCCAGTAAAGTAGGATTGCTAGTTTCCCGCTCTCTCGCGCCTTTCATAAATTAGTGTTTCGAATCCTGCTTTCCCGTCTATCTTATATTAGTTATGCCCCTATTCACTAAAAAGGCGCATGTAGCTTATACATGGGTGCATGATGCGAGTACTTGGATGGCGGAGTAAAATAACCCCGTTAATATGCCATATTTACTCTGATCTTTGATGTGCGTAAGTGACTGAGGACGATGAACTCCTCACCGGTACAGAGTGGTTTCACGTGACCTTTTCATGGCTTTCCTCCGCTATCCAAGTTCAGCATACTCGCAAGCCGACATGGTCGCATCATGTGGCATGTATAAGCCCGCTACGGCTTTCCGGTGAATCCAAAGGTAAATATGATACATCTGGGGCAGTTCTCCGGGCAACCCTAATTTACGGAGTTACGGAATTTGCTCACTAATTTATGGAATGATTTTTACGGAATACATAAGTATTCGACAGACTGATTTAATATCTGTATATCTATAACCTAAGCCTGCCCTAACCCTCCTCCCTAAATAATACTGAATTTACTAATACTAATTTGTATTAAGATGAAACAAAATCCGTAACTCCGTAAATTAGGTTTGCCCAGTTCTCCTAAACAAATGTAGCGTCCGGTAGCTTAGCCTACATATTTAGCCACAATTTGAAAATTTTTCAATTTGAGGGTTTTCGGCAACCTTTATCACAGAATTGGCAACCCACGCTTCAGTGCTGTTGCTATGAGCGGAATAAGGGCCACTTCTCGAGAAGATAGATCACCTCAAAATGCATGTCCGTCGCGAGGGCAGCTGATCTAGATAGACCTGTCAATCAAATTGTGTATTAACCTTTAACCCTAACATTATTCAACCATAAAATTATTTTCCTCAAAAATTCTTATGCTAATATTCAGATATAATACTGTGTGGAATTGTAAATAATATTTCTTAAATTATTAAAATGAAAAATTTATAAAAATTGTCTGATATTTTGAATAAATACTCAAAAACTATGAACATATCTGACGCATGAGTGATCCTACCTTGTGACGTCACAATTTGATGTGCTGGATTAGACCACGTCGTACCTCAGTGGCGAACTATTCAAAATTTCAGGTTTATTCGAAAATTTTCTTGTTTTTTTCGAAAAATGGAAAATGAAACCGCTCAAATTGTGAGATATGAGAGGGTGCTGTGGATTGGTGTCAACGTAGCTTTAACGTGGATATCGTATGCACAATGGATGATAATTTACTTGTTCAATTTTGCCCGAATTACGTTGAAAAAATTGAAATTTCGTAACACTGCACAACACAGCATTTCGGAGGATGCGAAATTGTTGACAAAAGTTCCGAAGCATCTCGCGTTCATTCTGGAAGAAGAAGCAGAATTAGAAGATCTTGCAAATGTCATAATATGGAGTTTCTTATTGGGGACGCCTTATGTGACCATTCATCAATTCAGTGGTAAGTTACTATGTACAATATTCACCAATGTTAAATAAATTAAACAACTTTACGGTGAAATTTTTCTTCTCTGCCATACAATAAAATATCTATGTGATTCAAAAATAACTGGGTGATTTTTCAGTGAATGGTCCTTTACTAGAGAAGCTACAAAACATGAACGAAAAATGTCAAAAAAAAATCAAATCAGAAAATTAAAAAAAATTATTATTTCCTAACCCAGGGGTTCTCAGCCTGGGGTTCGTGAACCCCCAGGGGTTCACAGGAAGATTTCCAGGGGTACTTGGATGGCAATTGAGTTTCCATGTGTTGCTATTTTTTAATATCCTATATATTATACCAGAGGAAAATGCGTGCCGATTGAAACTCAGCGTAGAATTTCCCTGATTTTGCTTTGTTGTGGCGCAACAATGTGAAATCCATGGCTTTGCCAGCTAACCCATGCGAGTATGCGTTGTGGCGCAACAATGTGAAATCCACGGCTTTGCCAGCTAACCTGTGCGAGTGCGTGTAAGGCTACTACCACAGACTTTATTTGGTAACTTTATTTGGTGTCTGCTTACTGGGGGTTCGGGTTGATTGTTTCATGACTCCGGGGGTACTTATCAGGAAAAAGGTTGAGAACCCCTGCCCTTACCCAATATTCCCTGAATATATGTTATATATTATCCTTGATTATTGGCACGGACATAGTAAAGTGTCTCTCGCGGAGGCACCGTTCACCGGAGTTTTACCAACAACTTGTTTTGTGTTACAAAATTCCAAGTTCAGTACACTTGCAGGTAAAATTCCTGTTGTTTCGGCCAGATCATCCTCTCTCCTCTTACGAATTATCTCTGCGCTCCATTCTTCATTCTCATTCTCACTTATTTTTAAATTTTTTAATGCAAATAAAAACCAAAAAATGACGTTAGTTTGTTTATTGTTAATATAAATCCTACTGTTAGGTTTAGGGTCAGGGTTCGGGAATAATATATCAAATATTTCTTTCGGCTAGTTTCGTTGCACTGTATATATACACTTCGGCTCACTTTCATAACTTTTAAACTTAATTTTTTTCATGGCTCCCATATATTCAGATAGTTGGCGTACTGTCGTACCGCTTAAGAGGAAGAGCATAATCGGCGGTAACATCAGGAAGATCATCATCAAAAATATCTATTCAATAATTCGATTCAATAAATAACTAGGTGATCTTTCAGTGAACAGGTGCCTTCGCTAGAGAAGCTATGAAACAGCAACGAAAAATGGCAAATCGGATAATTTTTTAAAATATATTATCCCCTAACCCTAACTATGTTATACATTATCCTTGATCATTGGCACCGATGTAGCGTCTCTAGTAGAGGCACTGTTCACTGGAGTTTTATCAACAATTGGTTTTGTGTTACAAAATTCAGTTTAGTATGCTTGCATCAAGCATCCATATATAAGCCTGGTCGTGGGCCGAGAATTACAGTTCAGTGCTTCACTTCTAGGGAATAGGAAATAATATTTTGAAATTTTGGATCCAATTTTTTTTCAATTTTCGACTACGATTATTTCACGATCCAGTGGAAAGTGAGAGAAGGCCACCAAGAAAAATCAATCTATAAAATGTCTGTTTTACAGAATCCACGTTTGCAAAGGTCAAAGCACTGGAAAGAGCTTGTGAAGAAAGGAGTAGAGAGTACGCAAGAGTTGAAATGAAGATTAGTTATCATAGAGACACGGTTTTAACTTCAGGTTTGAATATAAACTGTGCATTGATTGGTTTCTTCTTGAAGGTATTATTGGGAAGTCAGGTTCGAGGCAGATGGTCATCAATCAATGAAGGTCTTCTTCTTGAGTGCTGAAGCGACGTCCTGATATTCCTTGATATACACAATGTACTCAACTTACACTTAGCTAGGCTTAACTAGGTATATATCTGTGAGATCTTAATACAACCAAATACTCCAATGTTAGTATATTGCAATGGTAATAATGGATGCTTACATTATGTCGAAATGAAAGTTAATAGTAACACAGTGAACGAAATGCACAATGCCTTGACAATAGTATCCCAATGTTGTGTAGGGATGAATGCATAGCATTAACACAGCATTAACACAGTAAACGAAATACACAATGTCACAACATTAATTAAGAATAAACATAACAAGAACAGAATAAGTGAAATACAAATAACAATATCACAATAGTTATATATAGTTTTAAGGGGTGCATGTGACTGGTTGTCCAAATGACCAAAACACCAGTCATTGATGTCTATTATATATTTTCAGAAACTGATAATTGTTGCCACTTGATGATGTCATCAGTGAAAGATGGCCGCCGAAAATTTGCAGAAACTGCGAAACTTTTATGTGAACAGACGGCCTTGAAGCAGCTTCAACCGGAAGAAATTGATGTCAATAAAATAAATGATACTTTACAAGGTATGTGCAAAATGAATCTAAAACTCCACTTCTGTGGCTTGTAGCTGCTCTCACTAATCATGATCAACGCTTCTCTTACAGCATGATCAGGGGTTAAGGTTAGGGTTGGAATAATATTTAAAAAAATTTGATTCATCTGCCCTTTTTTTTTTCGGCAAACTTTGTCACAAAGTTGGCAACCCAAGCTGAGGACCACCAAACCGGAATTCCCAAGCAAAAATCCTCTTGGCGCACTTTCCGAGTAGTAGGAGATGAGGAAAAGATAGGAGGAAAAATTGTGAAAATCGTGCCCGTTATTTTTTTAAAACAAACAGAAAAATAGTCAAAATAGTTGTTTATACGCACCTTAAGGCATTGGCTTGTTTTGCTTGTGTTCAACTAAAAGTTTTAGTTTGCTGTGATAAGAATATGACTCCTAGTTGTTTCAGGTGTGGCAGATCCGCAGAGTAAACAACTTTTTTTATCTAAATCAGTTGAAAGCTCTGGTCTGGCACTCAATAATGATAACTTCCAGCTGTGTATGAACAAGACGCTCTTAAATATTCGCATACGCTCTTAAATATTCGCATTATTAATGTTCCATGTTTTGCTTCTTTTTATTAAAATAAACTCTTTTTCTCCCTCTCATATGATATTTTCAGCAGGGCACAATAGAGGTATTTTCGGAGGCCTGTCATTTTGACAGGCTCGGCCAGTCGAAGCCTGTCAAAACTGTTGTTTGGCCTGTCAAATTATTTGCCTTAAAAGCACTGCATAAATTAGTATACTTTGCTACTAAAATACCACAAAGGTAGAAATCGGTGAATATATTGTATATATTACGCCAGTACTTCCAAAGTTCGCGACCCACTTTTATTGCCATTTTTTTGTGCGACCCACAATGAGATATTAATATGGGAAAAGAAACAATGTATCCAAATGCAATTTACTATTAATGCGAAACTTGAGCTTGCATATCGGATATTTGTTGCATTGTTGCATAATTGTTACGTAATGATAATGCAACAATTTCCCCGATCTAATCGAAAACTGTAACATTTAGAAATACTTACGACCCACCTGAAATAGCTTCGCGACCCACTGGTTGGGAAGCACTGTATTAGGACGTTCATTGTTCGAAAAAAACAAACTCTTACAATTGAGTTATTTTGTGTCCTGTTTAATTTCGCATTGAAAACACAAATATTCCTGCAATTTTGACCAGCGTCAAATTTTGACAACTGTCAAAGCCTTCAAATTGCCAGCCATTTGCCGTTATTTTGTGCCCTGTTTTGAAGTTTTCCGTTTTCGTATTTTGTTTGTTTTTGTGAAGACAGATTTGAGTAAGAGATTCCTTCGATACATCTCACATTATTAAGTAAGTTTTCGCTCCACGATATCATCTGCCATCTTCAGGTAGATAAGAAGGCTGCTGCCTGATATCTTGATTCTTGTGTTCTCTGTTGGTACGCGTACGCGTGTGTGTTCTCTGTTGGTACGCATACGAGTGTGGGTTATCTGTTGGTACGCGTATGACGGTATGCGTGTATGTTCTCTGTGGGTACGCGTACATGTGTGTTCTCTGTTGGTACGCATACGTGTGTGTGTTCTCTGTTGGTACGCGTGTGTGTTTTTTGTTTTGAAGCGTTCAGATGCTATTCTGAGGTTTTTGAGATCAAACTGTAGGTGTTGCTTTTGAATGTCTCGCACGCCCTGAAAATCTAATGAAGAGATAAACATGTTCATAGATATATCGTTGCTGCAGGCAACGAAGCAACAACAACTATAGAACGATGACTTGAACAGATTCATGTTTGCGATTAAATTTAGTATTATACTAAAACTCTTAATTGCTTGATTGATTGTTTGTTTGTCTGTTTTTGAATACAGCAAAAATGACGCACTATAGCCCCATATAGTAATCGTACGAAATAAGTAAAATCACAATGCGAACAGAATAAAACAAGTCTCGTGAAAATCGAACCACGGGTTCCCGAGTTAGCACCGTTTTTGTGGCTCACCGATGGCCTTTATTAC
>JAUELA010119247.1:0-16435 GCA_031471845.1 Boltenia villosa | reverse complement strand
ATATTAGGAATGTTTCCACACGGAATGCCTTTAGGCATGGGACAAGAAGACCTGGAGATAGATAATATATTGATTACAAGAAGTAATAATATGTACAGTTCAGTGCCATACGGGAGTAGTCAGAATTTTATGTCAAAATATGTATGTTGGATCATCAAGCTGTGTAAGAAGTATTATGAGTCAGTCACTCTCGTTAAAGTAAGAAGTATTTATAGTCGATAGTCGATTGGTCTCGTTAAGTGGCAGTCGCGAAAAACAAATAGATATGTCTCGAGGCGGGTATACCAGGGGTGGGGAAACTTTTTTCTCCGCAGGCCACATGGAGCATCTGTGAATCTCTCGCGGGCCGCATTCAACAAAAACTATAGTTACTAAATGTTATTTCCACACAAAAACGCAATTATTATACATGCAAATGTATTATTTGTTTCATAACGAAAGACGCCTCGAATATAAATCTCATTGTAGTCTTGTTAAACGCGTTTTTCTGTGCGAAAATGTCTGTACCACACAAATTGACCCGCCTAGCGAGGAAGTTCGCAGGCTGCACAAGAACCCCTCCCGGGCCGTAGTTCGCCCACCCCTGGGTTATACCATGCCCACCTAATCGAATATCGTCCACATTTCATTGGCCATATGAGGACAAAATCACCCGACGCAAAAAAGATAAAATGGTAGTTAAGTGGAGTGAACGTCTCGACCTCCCGTATACTATTTATGTGTACAACATTTTTATCACTTTATTGTGGTTTCGAGATGACAACACAAACTTCAAAATAGCCCGGACAACAATGTTACTGACGACAAAGTACCGCACTATTTTGTCCTAACTTGTCGTTTCGAAATGTAAATCGCAAGTTTTGATTTCTCTTAAAGGCCTTTTTAATATTGAAAGGAGAGAAGATGGAATATCTATATCCTTCTGCTGGATATGGAAGGGCAGAGCAACGGCGTCATGGTAGAAGAAGTAAATGGACGAATTTCCTACTTCTACGCAATACTTACTTATGCCATCTCGCATCACTCGGATTATCTACTACATCAAGTCCTTCGACCGTTCTTCCACAAGCAAAACATTTCACTATATCGTATAGTCTTGTGAAATAGAATCCGCATCTGGCCAGGTTCCTCCGATCTACTGGAACCAGGAAGTGCTCGAACGTGGATAAACGATAGGATTCACTCCTGATATCGCCTGTGAGAAGAAATATACATGTGAGCTAATCGCCCCTTAAGACATCACGCGGAAATTTTCCATTTTTTTCTACGAAATCGGCCTATCTCTCCATATATGGTAATAAGTCATAGGTAAACTTGAAGAGGAGGGTGGGGTCCCAAGGTCCAAAAACCTGAATAGCCACATGCTGTTCATGAAACGTAGCGACTCATCACATTCAATTTCAGCCTGGTTGGGCAATGGGCCTGGTAACTGCGTGCGTGACCTCTATTACAATGCATGTTATTTTGTTATTGCAGTCTACGCATCTGATGTCTGATTTTTGCCATGTAGTTCTTGAAAGATTGACAGAGTAAACGTGACAAATTTAAATCCTAGAGAAGTTGGATGCGAACCTCACGCCATGCATTTTAGTGAATCTGTATTCGCGTTCTCAGAAACATTAATGTGTCGGATTATACGCATATTTGGTCTTGAAATACAATGAAAATCCTCCTCCCTAACTAATACTGAATTAACTAATACTAATTTGTACATAAGATAAGCTGCCAACGTAATATAAATTTGTTTTGTAAGCTATTTGAGTCATACGTTAATTAGGTACGTTGTGTTCTTGACTAGTCCCGTATTTTTTATAAGTCCGTAGAGGCAATTACAATTTGATGTCGTGATATATTTTTAAAAATCAGTAGAGGCAATTACAAGGTTTGTTATGTGAGCTCACCGAGGACCCATTTACCTCGTGTCCAAGGAGTCTGACGAAAGCAGCTGAAGTACCCAGCACTAACTCACCTTTTTTTCTTTCTTTATCATGATTATTTGGCGGTTGAACAAGTTTCATTTCGCAATTTTCTTCATGGAAGTATGCTGTAGTGACACATGGATCCGCAATTAGAAAGTAGAATAAACAATTACCGTATTTTGGAGTATATAAGATGTGTCTTATATAAAATTATACACCCGCACCCTGGCTGCGTCTTATCCAATTAATTTTGTACATGAATGAACGGTAAAATGTGTGATATCGACACAACCAAAAATGGTGAATTAAATTTCTCACCAGAACGATTATTACCGACGATATTCACGATTTGCATTCGCTATTTTTCTGCATAATCCTGCCAACCCTACTCCGAGTGTGTTATATACTTTCGAAGCTACTCGATGAGAGAGAAAGAAACCTGTGCGCATGGAGCAAAGAGCATGGAATTTTTATTGATGAAGAAATATAAAAATAAGCTCGTCAATGTATGAAATTTACCAAAACAATTTACCGCGCATGAAGCAACGCAACACTCACTACAACAATAAATATTTTCTTTCCAGGTTCCATTACTCGAACACGCATTGATAAACAATATGTTATCGATAGGTGGTTCTAGATGAGCTGATTATAAAAAATGATCTCTCGCATTTTCTTGAGGGCGAGGTAAGACCACCAAGTGCGAAAGGGGAGATTGAGAAGAAATCAGGTTCACGGGTATATCCGCCAAGAGCAAGGAGCGGTACACCTTTTTCGCGGGTACATCTGGCAAGGGCAGGGAAGTGGTTAAAAAATCAACGCTGTGTTATATGCAGTCAATATAGGGTTTGCTCAGTTCGCTGATGGCGAGGCCGTGTGCATCTTATATAAAATATTTTTATACACTCGTAAATATGGGTGCGTCTTATAATTGGGTGCGTCTAATATACGCGAAAATACGGTACTCATTCCAATCCCTGACACGAATCCCGTATAAAATATTCCAATTATAATCGCCTCGTACAAAAGAGAATAATAGGTACCTCTGACGAATGCAATGGTGATAATGACGGTCATTATCAGAACAGTTAACAGAGCCACCAGGAAGACTCCAAAGAATATAATAGGCACCGTAGATGCAATTGGAAGACTTTGAGTACTTTCTGGTATTGGTTCCTCGCACCGGTCCTGAAAAGTAATTAGTTATCAATGATTCAGTTACTGCGTCAGCGTTACCGTCGGGTATTTTTTCACGCATTCATGAGCATGAATAGACCAAACATTGTTAGAGCCAACATTGCACCATCATCAAAATGTTTCATCTTAATAACTCTGTCATGTCATACATTTACTGCTACATTTTACCACTACTTGTATATTTTCTTTCTGTCGTCATTTTGTGAAATTGAAAATTGCCAGTGGAAAAATTTGTTACCAAGGTCCAAGTTAGCTTTTGTGTTATGCTACAAATCATTATACCCAGATGTCACTACAGATAACATTCCAAAGGTGAATGTTATCTGAGATAACCAAAAAGCGATAATTCTAAAAACGAATTAAAAATACCCAAGAAGAAGAACCCAGGTTCATCGATCTGTGCAGGCGTTGCAGTGATTTTACCAGCAGGCCAACGTTGGTCAAAAGTTCGACGCGATGCTCTAAACTTCTCATGTGGGAGTTGGCTGGGTATTGACACGGGAAGTTAGTTGATGGTTGTTCCGGGGTTTCTGGGGCCGGAATGTTCCTTGGTTCATTTCGTAGCATCATGTAACAACCTGGGAAATGAGTTCGATGTTCTTCCTGAAGAGAATAAAATTAACGAATATTAACTCACTAAAGATCAGATGAAGATCTTGCTAGACGGATTTGGGTTAAAAAGTATTTAGACCGCACCGTAATGATTACAGGCTGTTATTTCCTAGCCGGGCTCATTTTCCCACCTGTGATATTTTGAAGTGCATTTCCCGCTCAAGCTTAACACCCACCGCATGTTTCCCGCCGGCAGCCAAAGATCTAATCTCCTTGTTATATGACGTCGCATGTTCGGTTTAGAATAGTTTTATTTGGAGAAATTTTGAGTTTCTTAACATTTCAGAATCAATAAAAAAGTTTTTGGACAATTCTCAGCTTAGAATCAAGAGCTACAGATTCTTAAACTACTCACGTCAGCATCGTCTTCCACATTCCAATCCCTCAAAACTCCTCCACATGAGAAGCATTGAGATCGATCCAAATCACCAAGGTAGAAGAATCCGCTTCGAGCGAGAGTTGCTGGAGATATGTTGGGACGTTGCAATGGCCAACGAGCGAAGGAGGTGAGTCTGTAAGATAGAAGAATTGAAAACACTTCTGTTTTTAGAATCGGAAATTGTTCGAACCAAAATATTTATCCGAATCGGATCGAATCATATTCATGAGGTGAGATTCATTAACTTTCGTGAAATCAATAAGACAAAGGTATTTAATGCAAATAAACGTAAACTAAAGTGGGTATTGGTGGGCCACACAACAATTTAACGGTGAAAACGCAGGACTATCCTTTATCGTTGACGCCACACGAATTCGTGCGTCATGAACAACGCCTCAGATTACTGGAATGTGGCCACAAGTCCTTTTCTCCTCACTCACCTATCTTTTATGATTTCTGATGGACAACACTGGAACAATTCTGAACTTCGAGAGAATTGAACCCAGCAAAACCGAATCGTGTAATTTGGGGGGGATATTTTCGAAATTTAGAATCTCTTCCACTATATATTTATTGCGCCATATGAAATACGACATGGTAGTATTGCATTGCATTGCTCGAGTTTAAACACTAGTCTTTGTTCCATATTTCATTCATTAATTGCGAAAAGAATGAAGTCGCTTGCAATAGTTCTCCTGTCAGTGGTGTAGCGTGGGTTGTGCTTGGTGTGCGGACCGCATAGGGCAAAACTATAATTTTATTACTTACTTGCGATTTTGAGGTAGTCAATTTGTTTTTTATTTAAAATTTTATCATTATTACATGGTTCCTCAGTCAATAAATGATATGTAAATCTTTCATATACGTGTGTTTGTACCAGTTGAATGTGTGTTAGTTCTCCTGTATTATGACCCTGTCTGCTCCATTAATTGGGTAAACGCAACTCACAACACATTTTTTGTTACGCAAATTTAAAAACGATATTTCATTTGAATCAGCAATGATTCGGATCCCTACTTCTACATAATACTTACTTATGCCATCTTGCATCACTCGGATCGTCTCCTGTAATCCATCCTTCAACAGATCTTCCACAAGCAAAACATTTCACTCGGTCGAAGAATCCTGTGAAATAAAATCCACATCTGGCCAGGATCCTCCGATCTACTGGAGCCAGGAAGTGCTCGAAGGTGGATGAACGATAGGATTCACTCCTGATGTCTCCTGTAAGAAGAAATACAAGTTTTAATTGCGAAAAAACGTTAAGATAAGTACGGTACACGCATCGTGCGCATTCGCGTATCTTAGCAACGCTCATTTCTGCCACCTCGTGTTTACTTTCATTAATCATCGTAGAAAAAGCACGGCAAAACCGGCTGATATTATATTGCGTCGATTGCCGTAGCACGCACAGTTATTTCATCTCCTTCTGCGCACACCTGGAGTTTAGTATTTCAGGTTCTTTGCAGAGGTTCGAGGTACAGAAAACGTAGTCTAAATCGTAATTCTTACTTACCAGGAGAAATATATATGATCTGTTGTCCTGGTGGGTCGCCGATATTGTCGGATATTCTTCCGGGTGTATCGCTTGCTACAGATAGGATAACATTGGCGGATACATGACTGGAACTTTGAAAGCCATATCTTGCATCTGTGTTAGGTATGTACGAAGACCACACAACTTCACTTCCTACAGCAATGGTCAGTCTACTGGAATCCGACCTGAATTAAAACAATTATGATATAGCGCCTCAGGATAGTTTAATTGAGTTCATGCAAAACCCGTTTCATATTGTTTAGATATATCGCGTGATGATAATATTTAAGACATTTCGTGAATATTTCATTTTCAACTTATAGACGAGAAATTAATTAAGTGCATTGGCCTCTGGTTATTTTGTACGTGTATGCTTTTGCCAGAGGGTTTCTAACAAAACTATAACTCTATTTCTGTGATGAAGAAGGGCGTTTTACCCAAGCGTAAAGCTTGGCCTGTGTCCGTGACGAGCTATTTACTGAATAAAAGTGCATGGAACCGGAACTGACTATTTTAACTCCAAGTCTTATTTGGAACAGAGGTAGACGGAACCCTACAATGATAAGAATAAAAAGCATTTTAGAGTAGTTGTGGGAATATCAGATAGGGCTAAAATACGTCTTGCTTTCTAAACGTATATTCCAGGGTTATTCCAACTGTTTATATTTTTTTGCGTAGGTGAGGGAGTAAGTATGCAAAGCCAAGTAAGTCCCTTCCAACCTCCTGGTTTAGGGAACGTGTACATACTCATAAAACCTTTTGCTACAAAGTTATCCCATTCCGAATGATATTTGGGAGCTATGTCGCGCATGTTTGGAATTTGTTTTTTATAAAAAAGAAGTGAAATTTAGAACAAATATGTATTTTTAGATGAATAATTAAAAATTATCAAAGTTTAGGAAAAATTGTCGCAAAAACACCTGCTTTTTGTGACTGAGTTGTATTTGAGTTGAATTTATAGTTTTGAGAAGAGCGGGAGATAATCACACTGTAGGGTATGTGACGATCACTTGTCGTGTCTCCTCAAAAGAATATTATCGAACAGCTCCTGCTTTTAGCATTCCCTCCACAAAGTACCGGGTATTGAGCAACGGAACAATGTTACGACATGAAGGGACTCGAAATTTTAAACAAAGGCTCGTGATTAAACTTTGTTAATTAATTAATGTTTGTCAGGGGCGTGATTTGTTTGAGTAATTACGACTCGTGTGTTATTAATGTCTGTCGATTACAGGCTGTCATTATGTTATTGTGAAAGTGGCGTGATCCTTTTCGTGGTTGGCACAAAGTTATTGATTTACAGTTGTATTCGTGACTCAGCCAGGCACGGCGTGGGGGGAAAACTAAGTTGGGATTACTCGATATGATGTTCATTTTGTAATAACGTGGTCTAGATACGATTCCCCCACTGCTTTGTTCTCCCTAACTTAGCTTGGTTGAAATTTAATGGAAATGCATAGTTGCAATAAATACGGCAGCGCAAGGAAGCGAGGCCTTACTGTGGTTGTATCTTCATGAATAATAAAACATCCAACCCAACCCCCTCCCTGTTTCTTTGAGTCAATAACAATCAGTTTGCTGACTCAACTATTAGTATTTTCTCGGGTCATTGCTGAATACAGTGACTAACCAACCTGTAAAAATCAACCTCATTTTTTTCTGCATCGACGAGATTCTGGGGTGAAATGCACGATTCCTCCCGACGAGAGAGGGTTGAAGGACGGCTGGATGCTCGATGGAGGTCTGGGGCTGTAACACAAATGAGAAGATCAAAAATTCGATTGGTTGCTTCAATAATGGTTCAACAATGAGAAACTGTATCGTGCAAGTGGCTTTTTCTCGTTTTTGCGATATTTTGTAGAAACATAAGGAAGCAACTTGAGTTTTCTCGTGCATGTGGGAACTCCCATAGGTTTGTATACCTCGCAACCGATTTCCCTCTAAGCTGTATGACTGTGTGCGCGCGCACATTTACATTCCTAAATATCGTGTTTATTAATTATTATTAAACTAAACAGACACTCCAAGAAGCCACTGTAATTCAACCATTCATATTTTAAAACAGCTTCTTTTGGCGCACATAATTTATTTTAGGTTTGTGGAGACAAAATATTGGGTGAAAAAAGCGGTGGACCATAGTGGGTCATATAGCGGCTCAAGTGAAAAAATGGGTGGGTCAGAGCTGTAAAGTAAAAAAGAGTTGGGACAAAGCGACTCAAGTGAAAAAGAGGTGGGTCATAGCGACTAAAGTGAAAAAGGGGTGGGTCATATAACGGATCAAGTGAAAAAGGGTGTATGTCAGAGCTGTAAATTGAAAAATAGGTGGGTCAAAGCGACTCAAGTGAAAAAAGGGTGGGTCATAGCGACTAAAGTGAAAAAGGGGTGGGTCATATAACGGATCAAGTGAGAAAAAGGGTGTGTGTCAGAGCTGTAAGGTGAAAAAAGGGGTGGGTCATAGCAACTAAAGTGAAAAAAGGGTGGGTCAAACAGCGGCTCGAGTGAAAAAAGTGGTGGGCTATGTAGCGACTCGAAGCTCGCATTAAAATGAGAAGAAATCCTCACCTTTTTTTCGTTCATTTTTCTGATTATTTTGTTTGAGAGCTTCTGGCATGTCATTTACTTGTATTTTGAGCTTCGAAAACGAAAGTAAGAGCAGTATTAATAAGATATAATGCATTTCTGCACTATTTCTTGGCTATGAGGCCAAATTTAATCGTAGATTCTAATTTGGCTGAAAAACAATTCAGAATATAAGTACATGCAAATTGTAAAATATCGTGTAGTAAACCGTTTATCCTTCCGCTATGACTTTATGTGCACGAACAAGACTACATCTGATAATATACTTGATATAAAAGTTTGAGATTTGATATTGAAAGGTACATATATTCATGGGCAAACCGGGCGTATGATAAAAGTGGATCAAAATAGCATACGTATTACAATGTCATAAAGAGCAGTAGTTGGCAACCACTCTGAACTGGCGACCCTCCTTCGTTCCTCGGAAATGTCATTCATTACGTTAAAAAAGAATTTAATTCAAATCACGAAAAGAACAATCGGCTTGATGCACTTGGATAAATACAAATCGTTAGCTACAAAGTCAAATAAAAAATACAGTAAAACGCAATACATAAGGTAAAGGATTTAGATTTTTTTCAATTCTGATTCGATAGGGACCTCTCTTAGAAAGATCTATTTTCCCGATCCAGTCCCTGATCCTCTTAGATCTGTTTTGGTCCGTTCTGATAGGTTAATAGGTTATCCAGCTATCTTAGCACCTTTAACATTACAAGTACCTTGCTGTGGATGGAGAACTAAAGTTTCAAATTGAGGACCCGGGGAATCCCCCTATGGATCACCGGGTTTTTGCTGAGGTAAAATATGCACGTCGTTGTCAATATTGCGTTATTCATTGTCAATATGCTGAGGCAAAATATGCGCATCAATATCTCGTAATGGAAAATTTTTCAGATGGCATTACTTTTGAAGTAATGTTGTGTATATAACAAAATAATAGTTCACGAACAAGAGTACACTTCTTACACATCTTGTTGTCTCTGGCTACGACCGTATGGCACCGCATAATACACATGATCACTTCTTATTTTTATTATAAATTTCATCAATTTTCAGGCCCTCTTGTCCCATGCCAAAAGGACTTCCATGTGGCAACATTCCATCTCGGTTCAATCTTTTCTTCTCCGACGCTACAATTGGACATCAACAGCAACAACAGGTTAGAAATCAACTCACTGTTTATGAAGATCTAAATTCACTAAATTGATCAATCAATCCAAATTAAGCTCATAGAATTTGAAAGTATTAAGGCTGAAATAACGTACGCGGCAAACTCGCGCGTCCTTGGTTTGTTTTATGTTCCGCACGGTTCCGCACAGCTATATCAAAACAAACCTAAAACGAGTGGGTTTACCGCGTGCGTGTATTTCAGCCTTTATGGTTCATAGCGACTGATAAATAAGGAAGCTCATTTCGAATTCGAATCGAATGCTGGATATCGAATTTCGAATCGCAGTCATCAGGATATCTGATCAAACATGGACAAATAAATAATATCAGTTCTCAGCGTGGGAATCGACTGCAAAAGCAAGAGGTTCAAAAATAAATCCAAGATGTTAAATTATTTGAAGATTTGACATTTTGAAATTCTTAAGGAGTAATTTCCACGCGAATTTGGGTTACGGAGTTACGGATTTACGGACTTTGCTCACTAATTTACGGATTTACGGAGTGATTTTTACTAAGCCTACCCTAACCCTCCTCCCTAACTAATACTGAATTTACTAATACTAACTTGTATGAAGATGAAACAAAATCCGTAACTCCGTAAATTAGGCTTGCCCCGAATTTGTCCTGATGCGACATTGTAATTAATATTATTCTTTTTAACGTATCATTTGCTATTTAGAATGCGGGTATTCAAGGCTGGAATGTTGGTAAGATACAATTGTTGCTTGTATTTCATAGGATGTAAATTAACATCGACATGAATGTGCCTCACGCCGTTAATGTGAATATGTGTGTGTATAGATTTCGCATAATCTTCGTTATTGTGAAAGTGATTTGGCACTAAAAATAGTTTAATATTAAACGAAGTCATTTCTCTTATATAATATTTGATATAAATATACTTTCACTTCTGTGTTTGGCCGCTATTGCGCCATGAAAATACAATAATATGAAAGAGGAAGTTAGGGTATCTTCTTCCCCTTCCTCGTTTTAGCTTACAAACTCTCCCCTTTGTACTTAACGAGTATCTTCTTCACCTTCCTCTTTTTTTGTAATCTTCTTTTTCATTGTTAATCTCTTTCGAAACTTGAAGTAAGCTGACAAACAGAGAAGTATTTTTTGTCAATACAAAATATCTCTTTCATAAAATCTTATCGTTTGAAGGGTCGTCAGCCAGGAATGTTGGTAAGAACACATTGTTTGCATGAGCTCTATCACAACCAGTGTATAAATCAATATTGTATCAAATCTGCCCCCGTAGGTGCAAACGCTCAGATAATATTTGTTGAGCTTGCTGTTGCCATAGTAAAAATTCTTTGTCGAATTTTAATGAGAAAATGTTTAATTAGGAAACAAAGCGAGTATTTTCATTTTAAACAAATATTTAACATTCGTTATCTCAACAATGAAAGAGGAACTGATACCTTTCACCTTTTAACCTTCCTCTTTCAGCCTATGTATGCGCATACAACAAGGAAGTGAGAGATTTATTATTTCTAAAAATACTCATATTTTTGCGGTACTTTTAATGACACATTTATATACTAGACCTTTATAGGAAACTTTTGCCCGAATGATTAAAACTTGACTCGCCTGGTGACTCGGTTCGTTTTGCTAACTGCTAAGGTTATTCTAACTTAGCTAACATAAATAACCTATCATTAGTGTCGTGCATGTTCATGTATGTGTGTGTCCAGGAAATTTATAGGAATCTAGACTGAATAGGCCTGCCATACGTCCCGTTTTAGCCGGGATTGTCCCGCTTTAAATGTCGTGTCCCTGTGTCCCAATCAGCGAGTCAACATGTCCCGTAATTTGGTTTTGATTTCCTTCTCAGTTATTTATAAGTAAAACTTTGCTTATTTGACTAAACATATTATCGCTAGTATCTTAAAGAAAATGTAAGATTACGGAGGATATCCAACGATACTTTCCATATTTAAAAGAAACTGTCAATGGTAAAGTCAATGGCGATATTTGCATATCACGAAATTTGACTGCTTAATATAATAAAAGACAATTAATTCTTTGTGATATTTTATTTTCCACGTTACCTTCTTCCGCTTCCTCTTTTTAGCTTACAAACTTTTACCTTTGTACTTAACGAGTATCTTCTTCACCTTCCTCTTTTTCATTGTTAATCTCTTTCGAAACTTGAAGTAAGCTTATAAACATAGAAGTATTTTTTGTAAATACTAAATAACTCTTTCATAAAATCTTATCATTTGAATCGTCGTCAGCCAGGAATGCTGTTAAGATAACATTGTTTGCATGACCTTTATCACAACCAGTGTACAAATCAATATTATATCAAACCTGCCCCCTGTAGGTGCAAACGCTCAGATAATATTTGTCGACCTTGCTGTTGCCATAGTAAAAATTCTTTGTCGTTATTTTAATGAGAAAATGTTTAATTAGTAATAAAAGCGAGTGTTTTCATTTTAAATAAATATTTAACATACATTATCTCCATAGTGAAAGAGAAACCGATAACTTTCACCTTTTAACCTTTCTCTTCCATAATTTTATTGTGTAATTCTACTGTTTGCGGTGCTTTTAATGACACATTAATAGGCATAGTCCGTATGGTGACCTTTTGCCCGAATGAATAAGTATAGATCCGGGAACGGTCTTGGTTCGTCTCGCTTTGTCACTTATTTGTGATGGGGGGTGAAGCCTCCGTCTGCTAAGGGTATTTCACTAAAGTTAATAATTTACTTAAGGATATATTGACTAGCAACAATTTTTTGTTGTTGTTATTTTGTTAAAGCTTTCAACATCTAAGGTCATTTCAGCTATGTAGTTTGTGAAAGTTTGTCATAGCAGTGTGAATATGTACCTTGCTCAAGGATACCGCGCTAAACTAAGAGGAATTAATCTCGTAATAGCACCGTGTGTAGAGAAAATCTTGACTCGCAAGAAGATTTCCCAAAAATCTAACAATATTTTCTACAAACTCTCTACTGTCATCTAACGGATAAAATATCGACATTTGTCGAATTTATAGAAATTCGTGTTGGAGAATATACATTCTTTGTTTCATCAGGCTCAAACTTCCAAGCGCGACCAGGAAACCCAATACAAAGCACAGTAACCCAGCAAGCAAATCCACCTCGTCAAGTTGGAAATGTACCTTCCCGCCAATGGCGCATGGCCAACGTTGTGTCGGCCAATCACAAACGCTTCCTCTCTAATTTATTTTTGAACAGAGAGATGGATAGGTGAGTGAGGAGAAAGAGAGTTATGGCAGGAATACACGTGCGCATTAAACGCACGCGTTTTTTGCTTTGTTTCATTACAACCGCGCGGATATGTATGGAATCGAATTACGCGCGGTTGTAATGAAACAAACAAAAAACGCGTGCGTTTACGCGTACGTGTATTCCAGCCTTTATGGTAACATTTCAATAATCAGAGGCGTTGCTGACGTCAAACGAATTCGTGTGACGTCAACGGTGGAAGAATAGTCGTGCGTTTTCAGCGTATATTCGATATGTGGCCCACCAGTAGGGAACGGGCATTTTCGAATCTTAGAAGATTTGAATCGAATCTTTTTTGATGGGCGTTTTCGAATATAAAAGATTTGAAAAAATCCGAATCGTTCTCCGATTCGAAGCAAAAACGATTCGAATCAGATTCGAAGTGCCCATCCCTACGCTACCATTACCCGCTACATCCATGTGTATTTGCATTAAACATTATGTACCTTGTCTACGCCGCTTAACCAAAGGATTACCAAACTCACAACTCATTTAATTTAAATTTTTAGTTGTTTTATGCGGTCTTGTTTTAACTCTTGGAAAGTTAATGAATATCGCCTCATGAATATGATTCGATCCGATTCGGATAGATATTTTGGTTCGAACAATTTCCGATTCGAAAATACAGAAGTATTCTATCTTGCAGACTGACCTCTTTCGCTCGCTGGCCATTGCAACGGCCAAACATATCTCCAGCAACACTCGCTCGGAGCGGATTCTTCTACCTTGGTGATTTGGATCGATGTCAATGCTTCTCATGTGGAGGAGTTCTGAGGAATTGGACTCTGGAGGACGATGCTGACGTGAGTAAGAGTATTGTGGGACAGATAGGTTCCAAGAATATGTAGCTCGTGAATCTAGGCTGAGAATTGTCCAAAAACTTTTTTATTAATTCTAAAATGTTAAGAAACTCAAAATTTCTCTGTATAGAACTGGGGTTCCCAACCTTTCTTATGCTCCACACCCATAAAAAATTAAATATGTCTTCCCACCCCTACAAAAGTGACGATTTCTTTTAGGATAAAGAAGATGAATTTTTTTTTTAATTTTTAATATATCATATAAAAAATGGAAGGTTAACTCTCTCTCCCACCCATGAAATACTTTCTCGCACCCCTCGTTGGGAACCCCTGGTATAGAACTATTCTAAACCGAACATATGACGTCATATAACAAAGAGATTAGATCTTTGGTTGCCGGCGGGAAACATGCGGTGGGTGCCATGCTTGAGCGGGAAATGCATTTTAAAATATTACAGGCGGGAAAATGAGCCCGGAAATATCGTACATCCTGTACTCATGACGTCATGGAGCGGTCTAAATGCTTTTTAACTCAAGTCCGTCTAGTACAGGGGTTCCCAACCAGGGTTGCGCGCACCCCCAGAGAAAGCAATTCAGGGGGTGCGAGAGAGAGTTAACATTTCTTTTTTTTTTGCTTACATATTAAAAAATTATTTGATAAAAATTCACGTTGTTTCTCCTAAAAAATTATTACTTTTGTAGGGGTACGAGGGAATATTTAATTTTTTCATGGGTGTGGAGCATAAGAAAGGTTGGAAACCCCTGCTTTAGTGGGATTTTCATCTGATCTTTAGTGACTTAATATTCGTTCATTTTATTCTCTTCAGGAAGAACATAGAACTCATTTCCCAAGCTGTTACATGATGCTACGAAATGAACCAAGGAATATCCCAGCCCCAGAACAGCCAGAAACCCCGGAACAACGAGCAAATAACTTCCCATGTCAATACCCAGCCAACCCCCACATGAGAAGCTTAGAGCATCGCGTCGGAACATTTGACCAACGTTGGCCTGCTGGGAGAATCACTGCAACGCCTGCTCAGATCGCTGACGCTGGATTCTTCTTCTTGGGTATTTTTCATTCGTTTTAAGAATTATCGCTTTTCGCTTCTTTCAGATAACCAGAGATGGGACCAAGTCATCAAAGTCGAGTCTCGAGTCGAGTCCGAGTCATGGGCCTAGAGACTCGAGTCAAGTCAAGTATTTTCAATTTCATTGTCGAGTCGAGTCAAGTCCGAGTCACTGACTTCTTCGAATCAAGTCGAGCCCGAGTCACGAAAATAGTCGAGTCAATTTCAAGTCATGAAGTATTTCACTAACAATTAAAGGAATCCAGTGAAACAGCCATGGCGAAAAACTGAACTGAATAGTTTGGAGAATTCCGTCACGATCCTTACAAACGCAACGCAAACCGACAGCGAGACTCGAGTCTCTATGAACTCGAGTCATTTTGTTTCAAGACTCGAGTCAAGTCTTTAAGCGCCGAGACTCGAGTCGAGTCGAGTCTTCCACGGGTGAAGATTCGAGTCGGGTCACACCGCGTCGGAACTTTTGACCAGCGTTGGCCTACTGGGAGAATCACTGCAACGCCTGCACAGATCGCTGAAGCTGGATTCTTCTTCTTGGGTAAATTTCAGTCGTTTTTAGAATGATCGCTTTTCGCTCCTTTCAGATAACAATCACCTTTGTAATGCGATCTGTAGTGACATCTGGGTATCTTTTAAAGAGTCGGCACACGCTTTTGATACTAAATCCTTGAAGCTATTGGTGTAGTTCATCTTACACCCACAAAATGAAAAATTCCACTAACTTTTCTCCTGAACTTGGAGTTGTTAATGCCATCCCACAAGTGATGTTGCCTGGGGAAACACTAACAGGAAATCGCACGTACAAACTAGCCTGGTCTACCACTATATATGCGAGCGTCCGTACTATTATCAATGGTTCCCAAACTTATTTAACTCATGACGCACTTCAGGACATGTAAAAATATTTTGACGCACTTTGTCATAAATCGAAAATTTATTCAAAAGAACTATTTATACTTATTACTATTAGCATTGTAGTAAAAATATAGAACATCGATTGGCACAAACCACCACACATTATTAGTTTATTTGTTTGTCAATTTGATAGTTACGTATATGAAATTTACGAATTTCAGTTTGTATTTTTCACATTTTGCAAGATAATTACTCTTTCGTGTCGGCGTACCTAATTTCATCTCAGGGCACACGGTTTGGGAAACACTGCTAAATACCGTGTTTTCGCGTATATAAGACGCACCCAATTATAAGACGCGGGTTTTGATATTGACTTCATTTAACAAAGCGTTGATTTTTTACCGCTTTCCTGCTCATGACGGATATACCCGCGAACCTGATTTCTTCTCAATCTCCTCTTTCACACTTGGTGGTCTTACGTCGACCTCACGGAAATGCGAAAGATATTTTTTTTATAATCAGCTCATTAAGAACTACCTCTAGATAATATTATCATAACATATTGTTTTGGATAATATCGACCATAATAATCGTTCTGGTGAGAAATTTAATTCATCATTTTTGGTTGTGTCAATATGACACATTTTACAGTTCATTCATTTAAAAATTTAATTGGATAAGATGACCACGAATATAAGACCCACCCATGGAGCGGGATGAGTAAAATGTTGTATAAGACGTGTCTTATATACGCCAAAATACGGTAATTGCTTTACGCTGTTTGCTTCAGAAATAGATCCAGATATCGATTAAATACTGTCAAATAAATAGCCAGTCATCTACTTTGTATCTCACGCCCTCAATATGCATGAGCCCTGACAGCAACAAAAACAATTATATCTATATTTTACTCTAACCAGGTGAACGAGACCGCGTCAAATGCTGGTATTGCAACGGAGGGCTCCAGAACTGGGAACGTGATGACGTACCATGGGAGGAGCATGCTAAATGGTTCCCAAATTGTCAATTCCTCCTTCA